>JAODKL010000517.1:0-10279 GCA_026780765.1 Petrocephalus schoutedeni
CTGGAATGCTTCTCCAACAGTCCTGAAGGAGTTTCCACAAGTTCTGGGCACAAGCTGGCTGCCTTGTTCTTGCTCTTTAACCCAAATCACCTTAAACCAGCTCCGTAGGGTTTAGGTCGGGGGATTGTGGGGGCCTGGTCATCTGCCAGAGCACTCCATCTATTTGCATATTCACAGGATAATATAGTACTTATATAACCTCAAGGTGTGCTTAGGGTCTTTACCTTGTGGAAAGACAAATTATTTTCAGTAGGTGTGTCAAGACTTTTGACTGGTATTCTACATGTGCATATCTCTGTCTCTCTCTCTCTCTCTCTGTCTGTCTGTCTCTCTCATCCTCTGTCTTTCTGTTTCTCTGTCTTTGTCTCTCTCCGTCTGCCGCGCTCTCTGTTCCTTTGTCTGTTTGCCTGACTCTGTCTCTCTATGTCCGTCTCTCTCTTTGTTGGATTCTGTCTGTCTTGCTTTTTGTCAGTCTCTGTCTGTCTATCTGATTTTCTGCCTCTTATCTCTTTAAGGGTTGCTCCACTGTGGAGGTTTTTGAGTTTGCTATATGTGGGCATGCCCACTCCACCTTCCTGTCCCTCCCCCCACCAGTTAGCCCCACCTTCTTGTGAATAAAATGTCCAAAAGGCCTTGCATGAACCTGGCATGGCACTGGGCTCAGGAAGCCACACCTTTGTTTGGAGCGAGAAGGGTCTTCTGGGACCTGGCATCTAAGTCGGGCGTGGTGGGAGTGGGCCCGGTGCTGCTGGGGAGACGGGGTGGGAGGGGCACTGAGGGCAGCCCAGTCTGCCGCACTCACTCGCACTTCAGCCACAGTTCCTGCACAGCCTCGTGGGTAATATTCCCGCCTCAGCCACCCGGGTGCTGAGATCACCCGCCTCCTTGTCTCCTGAGGTCACGCTCTGTGTACGCCGAGCCAATGGGCACCTGCTCTGCACAGGGTGACCTCACAGTTCAGGCAACAGAATGCTGGGCATGTTCCACTGCGGCGGCTTGATCTGATTGGCCCGATCGTAGTTGTGCTTTAATATAAAAGAGAGAGGAACTGTTAGCTAGAAGTGAAAGATAAAGCTGGACATTGGTTTGATTCAGCATCACTGGGTGGATCAAAGGTTCAGTGTTGTCAACAGAGCATACACGGTATGGCAGTGTCCGTTATTTGGACTGTAACATTTTTTTTTTTATTGAAGGGCGTCTTTTAAGAGCCTTCTTGCCTGTTGGTCCACAATTGGCCCCGCCTCCCGCACCTGGACGTGAAGGCCAATAAGACTCTTGCATATCTGCCGCCTGGTTGACGGCCCATGACGTGTGCGCCCCCTCCTCCCCCTCCAGTTTTCAGCTCGCTGGACATGTCGCGCTCCGTATCCGTGACGGCGGCGGGACAGTGCCGCCTAGCCCCCCTCATCCAGGTGATCCTGGACTGCAGCCACCTGTATGACTACACCGTCAAGCTGCTCTTCAAGCTGCATTCCTGTGAGTCACCTAGTGGGGGCACTGGGGGCGGGATTTCCTCACTTTAATAACCACTTGGGGGGTGGGGGTGGTCCTCAAAGCTTCCCAATGGGCGTGGGCACTCCTGTGTATTTGCACCAGAATAAACAGCTGCCGTCCCAATATAGCTCTTGTGCACAAGCACCTTCATTATAGGCCTTTAATTACGTTAAGAGCTGGGCTGGTCTCAGCAATCCCACTTATAAGCTGGAGCTGCTGAGAATATTCATGCATTCCTGATAAGCACTTTCTGAAGCAATTACCAATTGGAGTGATACTTATGTTACATCAAACCTAATGTAAATGTGCGCCGGTGAACACTCTCCAAATGCAGATCATTAAATTACATTGCATATATACAGTATGTGGACAGAAGTATTAGGACTCTTAGTCACTGAATTCAGGTGTTTCACTCAGACCCATTGCCACAGGTGTATACTGTAAAATCCAGCACCCAGCCATGCAGTCAGGTTTACAGACATTTATGCAAGAATGGGTCATTCTGAAGAACTCGGTGAATTCGAGTGTGGCACTGTCACAAGACGCCACGTCAGTTTGTGAAATGTCTCCCCTGCCAGATGTTCCACGGTCAGCTGTAAGTGGTATTATTGCTATTAAGTCGAAGCATTTAGGAAAGACAGAAATTCGGCCGCAGAGAGTAACAGAGTAACAGAGCAGGGTCCCCGAGTGCTGAGGAGTCTGCAGAATCCCAAACTTCCTCTGGCATTAACCGCAGCCCAGGTGTGCGCTGGGAGCCTCATGGAATGGGCTTGCCTGGCGGAGCGGCTGCATGCAGGCCTCACATCAGCAAGCGCAATGCCAAGCGTCAGATGGGGCGGTCAGGTGTTCCGTCCGTGTGAAGGCCAGGTGTCCCGAGACGTTTGTCCATAGTGTTTGTGCACATTGGCCTCCCTTTGTATGTCTGTTTGACACCCTGACCAGGAAAAATAATGGATGGATGGAATATGCGGAGAATATTCATTTGTTAAGAATGTATTACTTACAAATTATTTTGTAAGGATGCTGTCTTTATAATTGTTATTCACGTGGTATTCAGTATTTGCATTCTGACTGTATTGTATTGTACAAGACTTGATTTGAGTCTTTATGCATACAGAAATGGCCAAGATAGAAGTCCACTCACGGTCTCTCCATCTATCCGTCTGTCTTTTTCTACAGGCCTTCCAGCAGACACACTCCAGGGCCACAGGGACCGCTTCCAGGAGCAGTTCAAAAAGTACGTCTTCTCGGGGGACCCGCAGAACATGGGTTCGGGTTGGGGGGGGGGGGGGGGTGCCGTTAACCCCTGCGCTGGCTTTCAGCTTCTGCCCGTCTCCATCACACTCTCTCTGGAATGAAAGCGCTGCCCTTTCCTCTCTCTGCAGGCTAAAGAGTCTGTTCTACCGCTCCAGTAACCTGCAGTATTTCAAGAGGCTGATTCAGATTCCACAGTTGCCCGAGGTAACGTGTAGTGGCATCAGTGTCTGAGTGGGCCTTGGAGTGCCACAAAGGAAGTGCTTCTCTCTGGTGTTGGTCACTTGCTCATCGGGCCTCCCCTCTTGCCGGTGGTCTGTAGAACCCGCCCAACTTCCTGCGCGCCTCCGCGCTTTCGGAGCACATCAGCCCGGTGGTGGTGATCCCGCTGGAGGCCTCGTCGCCCGAGAGCGAGCATGTCGTGGAGACTGAGGACCTGGTCGACACCGACATCCCGGCCCAGTCGGTGAGCCCCATCGGCCAGCGCTCGCCACATTCATGGGCACAGTTTAGCAATATTTAAGGTGGATTTAAGGTGCCTCTGTGCTATCATGGAGCTTCTGAGAATTTTAAGGCGGACCGAAAGTTAAACCATCGCTGTCTAAACAGAGCACCGAGAGCAGATTCGACGACGTCTTTGGCACCTCCTCCACCTTGGATCCGTTCAATTTCAACAGCCAGAATGGCATGTATAAGGATGACAGGTAAGGAGCAGTGTGATAGAAAAGAGAGTATATGCTAAGTACCTGGTGACGCTGTAATGTGCGGTAGCGGATGGACGGTGAGGGCTGGGCCGCTGCTGGCCGCCACTGAGCGCTGTGTCCCCGCGGCCTTTCTCAGGGACTGCCTGATCCAGCAGCTGACACGGGAGCTGCGTGCCCTCCGCCAGGAACTGGACTCCTTCAAAATGGAGGTGAGCAGTGGCATACTCATACAGCGAGCACATGCTGCTAATACGACAGAATGCAGGGGCGGGGCCATGGGGCGCTGGCCCCAGCTGGAAGCTGATTGGACCCCTGAGTTCCCCTTCGCCAGTCACTCACCAATTCAAAACATGTCATTGGCTAATGATAAGGTTGGTCCCTCACTGTGAATTATGGCCCATTTTATACCCCCACGGTTAAAAACAATCCCAGAATCCTCCCTGACAATACACTATTAATAACTGTACACATCTGAACATTATTTGAGTATTGAGAGTTACCCAATTTTAGGTTTACTAGGTACGTGCTCCGGATACAGAGGGAGCCTTTTGGTTCCTTTGAGAGTGGTACCAGAGTGGCTCGGAATGTCCGATTGAGTGATGCAGTTACACTCACTTTGGATTAAAACCCCATCCCGGAAGATTATAATGGGAGGTGATTTGTGCAGCAGCCTCCCGTGACCAATCAGCAAGCAGCGTCTCCGGCCAGGCTGGCCGCCACCACGCATTACTAACATTTCAATAGTCGGGGCTAGTGTATTCAGTCACCGCACGAATAACAACATCGTAACGCAAAGTACTCCACCACTCTGCGCACTTTCAATTTTACTTTTTAAATATCGATTTGTAGCCAAATATGTGCTTTTTTTTATCTGAAAGTCCTTGCGTCTGAAAATAGCCAGGAGGAACACTACCCGGGTGTGTCTTAAAAAATGACACTGTAGTGGATAAAGTCATCCAAACTGGACAGAAGGACTGATGGATTAAATCGGTCATTAAAATATGATATCCTAACCCTGCTTGACGGACCGTCTTCGGAAAAGGAACTAAAAGATTTCCTGTTTGCATCCAGCATTTATCATGATACTCAGCACAGATGTGTGACATTTTCCTTAACTGCTGAACAGTGTCATGGGAAATCAGAATTTTGAGTCAGCCTTAATGTAATGTCTCCCCTGGCCTGCCCCCACCCTGGGTTAGTCTCCTCCAGCTTCTCTGTAGGCTGTGTGTCGTTCCAGCTCATTCCAGAGATGTTTTCCCGCGACTTGGCCGAGCTCTTGAATGTTATTTTCCTCAGAGCAGGTATTTGCCGTCTCTGCTGAGCGGTCTCAGGCTGGGGGCTCTCTCCGCAGTACTGCCAGGGTGTAGGCGTCAGCTGATTGGTCGCCATTAATGGCTCTTGGCGCTATAAGCTGAGGTTTGAGCCGAGCATACGGTACACCTGTGAACCTCCCCCCCCCCCCGAGCTTCATTGTTGCCGTTGCTCATGGATGTCGATGGCCAGCAGATGTGGCATTAACCCCTATCCCGTGTTTGGGGTCAATCCAACCCCAGAGCATCATTAAACGGTAGGAAAATTTCACATGGGGAAATTATCACGGGAAAAAGGCTAAATTAGGTCGAAGGTCCTACTGCAGGTTATAGCTGTCCTTTAGACCCTCCCAGCTCCCTGTCAAATAGTTCACATTTTTGCTCCCAGGGAGGTAGCAAAAATGTGAACTGTGTGTGGGACCCCGAGGAACAGACTGGGCAACTTTGCTTTAGTCCATCTGAGGCTCTCCATCTTGGTTTCTAGGAATCTCCTCATTTCCCCTCACATGACAGTGTCTGAATATCTGGGCACCGCACTCGTTTTCTGGGTTGAGAGTTTCCTGGTGTCCTCTTTCAAAGCATCAGCGGTTTCAGCCGGAGCTGTAACTGAGCTTTTGGGCGTCCTGGCGGGACTCGCGGTCGTCTCTCCCGCACGATTAACGTCAGTTTCCTCCCCCGCTCCCTTCCCAGAGTTCCCGGCTGTGCCAGTCCCTACGGAGCCGTGTGAGCGAGCTCGAGGCGGAGCTGGCCGAGCAGAGCCACCTGAAGCAGCAGGCACTGGGGGAGGGCGAGTTCCTGAGGGCCGAGCTGGAGGACCTGCGGCGAGTGAGGGAGGACACGGAGAAGGAGCAGCGCAGCCTGACCGAGATCGAGAGTGAGGAGCCATTAACCCCCAGCCGGCACTTATCTGCCTTAAGCCAATCACAGCTGGTAAAGCAGGCAGTACCAAGGGCTTAGACTAGGCAGTGATGGAGAGCACGTGATAATCCCTGCTATTGTGGGCTCTGAGGCCTCAGCTTTCCTATCAATAGATGGCACCTCGTTATCCAAACCCCCACTGACGCCAAAGACTCTGCGTCATGCCGAAAGATACCAGTCTTGGTGAAAGCCTATGTTGTTACAGACTTTTTTTAAAGCTGTGACATACAGCTAATGAAAATGTTTAAAGATGTCATTTATTTTTTTGCAGCGTACTCATTTAGAAGATGAATTCCGCGATGTAAGCAGTTTTGGGTCTATTTTAATAAGCGCGATGTGTATTAGTGGCATATCCTGTTTAGGAGAGGAGGGAGCTCTAGGGATGTGCAGGAAGGCGTGTGGAGCTTTACAGGAAGCTAGCCAAGCAGATACAAGCTACACTCAGGGAAAAGTTAAGAATATAAACCTTTAAAAGACTTAAAGAGATAACGAGCACCATCCTAGGCCAGGTTCTTTGCGGCGTTGTTACTTCCGATCCTGTCGCCGTCTCTGCTGCTGCGTGCAGGTTCCCGGTAGTGACAGGAGAGTAAAGCGATCCAGGCCGCTTGGGTCCTGCTGTCGTCTGGCACCTCAGTGTAAGAGCAGCATTTCCTGCTGTAGAGTCTGGGCTGGGGGCCCCTGCCTGACCCGCACGGCCTCAGGCTCCTCGCGTCCCACCCCCCCTCGCTGCCCTCCGCCGTCTCGCTCAAAACCGCTCATCTAAATGGCTTCCGCCTATCACTCCCTCTGTCTGTGTTTCTGCTCCGTTAATTTGGACTTAATTAGAAGACACTACTGCGGTTCAGGATCCACCCCCCCGAAGGAACGTGATATTTAAAAATGCATGACGTGACGGTAAATCAGTGCATATAGGAAATGATTGCTGGTTTCCCTGCCCATATAGCCTGAAGCGGCCGTCTCTGCACTCATCGTACCATCTTACATCGTGGGAGAGCGTACAGCAGTGTTTCCCATTCGCTCCTCTGGGAACCCCAGACAGTCCACTTTTTTGCTCCCTCCCAGCTCCTGGTACCAAAAACATGGACTGTCTGGCAGGGAGCTGGGCGGGGAGTAAAAACGTGGACCGTTTGGGGGATCCCAGAGGACCGTGTTGGGGGAAACCCTGCTCTAGCCAATCATTGCAGGCTCCTCCAACCACACCGAGTGTGCCTTCAATGGTTGGCTAGGGCGGTGTTTGCCATTCCGGTCCTTAGGGACCCACAGACAGTCCACGTTTGGGACGGAGCAAAAATGTGGACTGTCTGGCAGGGTGCACAGTGGGAGAGAAAACAGGAAGCGACTGTGGGTCCCAGATGAGTGGATTTGGAAACACTGGTCTAAGGTCTTTGGAGCAGCACTAATGACGAACGGCATCTTCAAATGCGAAAGCCGCCCAGCGCCTGCTCCGGCACTCGGCTTAGACGAGACGGCACGGTGTGGCCGGGATCTCGGGAACTCCCCCTGCCATCTGGTGTCCCCGCAGACGGCACGCGGAGGATGTTGCTGTCAGCTGTGATTGTCCCTAGCTCTGGCGCCGGGCGGTTATCAAAGTCAGTCACGCTTGTCTCACCTGGCCTATCGCCCGGCCCCCACTGAGCTGCAATGAACCCCGTTATTTCATTAAAAAAAACCAATAAATAAAAAATTTCTTTTGTCGGAATCTAATTTCAGGGCCCATGTTTCACTCGCAGGGGTGGCGTGTGGCTCAGTGAGCAGCACTGCAGCTTCACACCTCCAGGGTTGGGGGTTTGAATCCCATCTGTGTACAGAGTTTACCTATTTGCCATGTGTTGCACATGTGTAAACTGTCCTGAAGTTAGGTTGTAGTTTTTGCATTGGTTTATTGCAATGGTTTATAGTGTGTGATTGTGTATATATTGCGTATGAGGCAGGCAGGTGGTGTAGTGGTTAGGGACACAACCGCGTAGTTGAAAGATTGCCGGTTTGAGTCCCCGACCCGCAAATACCGCTGAGGTACCCTGAGAATGGTACCGTCCCTAAGTACTGCTCCCCGGGCGCTCACGTAGCTGCCCCCTGCTGTGTCACAGTGTCACATGGGTTAAATGCAGAGGACACATTTCGTTGTTGCGTGCTGTGGCGCGTCAGCAATGACGATTAATCACCTTTCACTTTCATATGCACTCCAATGGACTGGCGTCTGAGCGTACAGCAGTGTTTCCCAATCTGATCATCAGAGACCTGCATACAGTCCATGTTTTTGCTCCCTCTCAGCTCCTGGTAGGGAGCAAAAAATGTAGACCGCCTGGCAGGGAGCTGAAAGGGAACAAAAATATGGACCATCAGTGGGTCCCTGAGGACTGGATTGGGAAACACTGGTCCCAGTGTTGGGACTGACTGCATGACACTGTACTGGATGGATGGGTGGACACTGATTGACTGTAAACCCGAAAAAAGATAGCAATAGCAATGTGGCAGAGGCCACTGAAATGTCTTAAACTGGCAGGAAAAACATCATGCACAGCATCTGTTACCAAGGGTCGCCAGGAGGGGGCGTCATCCTCACAAAGCCAGGCTATCCAGCTGACAGCGGGGCTTGCTTGTCTTGCAGGAAAAGCACAGGCGAATGAGCAGCGCTACACCAAGCTGAAGGAGAAGTACACGGCCCTGGTGCAGAGTCACGCCGACCTGCTGAGGAAGGTAGGCCAGCCACCCTTCGGCCTGCCTCTGCCCCAGTGTTTGGGGTTAGGCCGGGCACCATAGAGCTCAACATCGCAGCACTCAGTCCCCCATGATCCATCGCTAAACAGCGCCCCCTACATTTCAGCACAGTAGCATGAAACGTAAACGCCGCCCCCTAGTATTTATTTTTAATCCCTTACAATATGAAATTGGCTTAATTAATCCCTCTATCGGAGGATTTTGACCCGATTTAATATGTAAAAACAATATTTGAGTTACCATTTGTTAAAAGCACTTTTATGACTGTTATTTTAATAAAGCTATGAGAAATACTAATTACATACGTTTATGTATGTGTACAGTGGTCCTCCATATACGTGGGTTCTGCATCTGCAAACTCAACCAGCCGTGGATCAGAAATGTTCAGAAAAAACATCTACAAAGTTCCAAAAAGCAAAACTTGCCGCATGCCAATCGCTAGGCTGAATCCACGTGAATGAAGCAGTCTGTAGATGAGGTTATATTTTCTTAGTGTAATTATACTTTCTATCGTACTGCGATGTACTACAAATGTACACACTTTCTTGTCACTATCCGCTGAACAATACAGTATAACAATTATTAGCATAGCATTTAAATTGTATTGGCTATTATCCGTAATCTGTAGATGATTAAAAGTATATGGAAGGATGCATGTGCATAGATTATGTGGAAATGCTATGCTGTTTTCTATAAGAGACTGGAGCATGGAGTTTGGTATCTGCGGGGGGGTCCTGGATCAGTCCCCTCCAAGTTACTGGGGGACACCTGAATATTATGTTTATATTTTAGCGTAATTTATATTTTCCCAGCAAGGTTTTTAACACATTTACGCGAGATGGTGTCCAGATGCATGCACACTGCTCACAGGCATACATACAGCACTCTGCTGAGTGGTAGATGGCAGCCTCAGTGTGTCCAGATGCATGCACACTGCTCACAGGCATACATACAGCACTCTGCTGAGTAGTAGATGGCAGCCTCAGTGTGTCCAGATGCATGCACACTGCTCACAGGCATACATACAGCACGCTGCTGAGTAGTCGGCTTCTAAAGAAATTCAGTCAAGTATGCACTTTTAGATGCACCCACAGTTTTAATATAATCATAAAAAGCCCACCTTATAATCTTAAAACAATAATGTGAACTCTAACAATGCTGAATTCTCAAACGACTTTATTTAAAGTACATTGTTATAGTTAACAAAAACATCTTACAAATCAACAAATCAAAAGTATTTTCATTCCTTGCCCTTTGCGTGCTACAATACGATATTTCCGTACCATGTCAATCAGCTCCTTTCTATTGTGTAAGACTTTGTGTACGATTACCAACTTTGAGCCTTACTTTTGTCGCTCAGTATTGTTACCCCCCCCTCAAGATGCCCGATGCCTTTTGTTTTATTGTTTTTTTTGTTTGTTTTGTTTTTACTGTTTGATGCCCATGTTTGGAACAGTGAGGGAGTTAGTGCTGGTTGGGCGTCATGTATATCTATCCACTGCGAATCTAACTTGGGAAGCAGAATTCCCCTGGGTTTTTACCATATACACCTACACACTGATTCTGTCCCAGCTCAGTCCATAATGCTTACCAGTAATCCCAGGCCGTGAGTATTACATTGTAGTACAGAAATTGTTTTCTTCAGTGAGAGAGCTCTTTTTCTCAACGTAAACAATTAAACATTATTGGTGTTTACCTCAGATTGGTCCAGCCTTAATATCACCGTATGTTATTGGGCCAGCCATAATATCACCGTATGTTATTGGGCCAGCCATAATATCACCGTATGTTATTGGGCCAGCCATAATATCACCGTATGTTATTGGGCCAGCCATAATATCACCGTATGTTATTGGGCCAGCCATAATATCACCGTATGTT
>JAODKL010000518.1:0-10276 GCA_026780765.1 Petrocephalus schoutedeni
ATCTTTATAAGTACAATTTGACTGTATTATACGTGTCCCCTTCAAAAATTGCTCATGAGAAATTTTATATTTATTGCTCCCCCCTACTGTTAAATGAAATTTACGCCCATGCCTGAGACAGACGATAGTGGGGCAGAACATACTGCAGGGTAGGTTCCTTGTACCAATTTACCTATAAAATTGAGTTTTCCTTTTCTTTTATTGCTCTTCTGTAATTTTTTTTAATCTATAATGGTGAAATTAAGAAGAATGTGTGCTCCTGATATGGGCAGTGTTGGTATGACTTATGTCTTTGCCTCTCGAGTGTATAGTTCAAAGAATTCAAAAACTGTGCCTAGCAGTTCCTGTCCTTCCAGCTGATCATCTGCCCCTCGTTTCTTATGAATTACTTAATAAAGTGATCGACTGTTATAAATGAGCAAGTGGATTTAATTTATTGGACCTCAGCAGGCTTTCAAAGGTGGTTGCAGCAGTTTTACTACAAACTTCAGAATTCCTGTTACAATACACTGTTTCTGAGGTCCTTCACTGTAGATCCACCTTCATACAAGTGAAGGTAATGCCTTCACTGAGCACCGTATTCATTTAAAGTTCAGGCCTAAATGGGTCAGGCCTGAGCAATGGGGGTGTAACCTTTCAGATCTTTTTCAAATACCACAGTATGACTTATGCGGTTCTTCAACTTCAGTGTAGCCGAGTCTAAAAATATAACTGCAGTTGGAGATAAGTGTTTGCAAAACCAGATAGCATGACTGCAGAGGGTTTGGAGTGGTGCTGTGGGCTGCTGCTTCATGATTTGCTAGGTCGATCAATAAATCTAGCAATCCTGATTTATATAGCACTGTTTTAATCACAGGGTTTACAAAGTACTTTACGTATATATATTAAAAGAAGAAAAACAAAGAAATTAAAATAAGCACGAAAAAATTATAAAATACCACCAGAACCATGGTGCCAAACCCTGCCCATCGGACCCTACTCTTTCTTCCCTTTTACGGCCACAATGAATCGCACCTGTTCCACATTTGTCATACCACTCATTCCTGCCCTTATGTTAATCACTCGTTTGCTCCCTCATCAGTCTTGTTTAACCCTTTTCCCGTGATCATTTCCCCATGTGAAATTTGCCTACCGTTTAATGATGCTCTGGGGTCAGATTGACCCCAAACATGGGAAAGGGGTTAAAAGTGCTTGATGTTGTAACCTTGTGTTGATTGTGCCCAGCCTTCCTCCATTTCTCCCATTTTGATCCCCTAAGATCCTGGGTTTTCTATTTGTTGTTCTTTTGAGTTTAATAATACCCCATAATGAACAACAGTCATAATGACATTGCCTCATTGTTCTAATCAGAAAAATAAGTAAATCTTTCTATTCTTGGTTTTGATTGATTGAAATTACATGTAAAGATGGGAAGATATTCCCTAATCTCTATGCAAAGATAATCAACAAGATTAATTTAAGGAAGTAAATAAGATACCTCTATCACCTGGGCCTAGTTCTTCAAACAATGTAATCCAGATGAAAGTGATCCAGATTTTGAAATCCCTTGTTTTGCTATGCAGGATCTCGTAATCCATTTTACTTTCTTGCCAGGTTTTCAAAGCAAGACTGAATTAGATCACTGTTATCCAAATACAGAATTTTCAGGATTACCAAATCAGATATACTAGTGCAGTGTTTCCCAACCCAGTCCTCAGGGGACCGAAGACAGTCCACGTTTTTTCTCCCTCCCAGTTCCCAGCCAATCAGGGACATAGAATTACTGGATAAGGAAATGTGTGAGACCGCCAGATTATTAACAGCAAGATTATTTATTATGTTTTTATTATATTTTATACATTATTATAGTTGTGTCAGGGGTACAAAGATGGTGGATTGCACCCGCAAAAAAATCGCTATAGGTCGCCCACAGAAATAACAGCCAGATTATTAATTATATTTCTGTGTCAGAGGTACAAAGATGGTGGATTGCACCCACAAAAAAGTCGCTATAGGTCACCAAAAGAACAAATAGCCAGATGAGATTCCTAACACTGTACCTCACTTCAGCTCCCTGCTTCCTGTCACTGCACTACTCAGAGCTGATGGGCGGTACTACGCGTGATCGAGTTTTTATAGAGGCTGGGTCACATGATGCACCGGCCAATCACAGCCATGCAATTAGTAGGCATAGCTGAGATGGCTTCTAAGGGCACACAGCTTAAAAGCTTGTTGATTGGCTGCCCTGCATAACTCGATCGTGAGTAGAGGAGCACCTGTACAAATAAAATAAACATATACACCAATGGAAACTGATTTGTAATTACGTTTATCTTTGGCAAAAGTCAACATTTTGGTTTCCAGTGAAAGAATAAATTTAATAATTTCAAAAGGTTCCACTATATAATACTGTGGTGAGTTTATGGGTCATAGGTGCTTCACCACCAGAAGTCCCACCTTTACATGACTGACCAGTAATAAAGCACTCTCTCTCTCACAGCACTGACAAAGTGAGTCAAATATTTACATGGCAAACACACTCCAGGTGAGACATTAATGAAACACAAACTTATAGGGCAACACATTTACAACATAAATGCTCATACACACATTATACAGCAGGGTTAACACATACTAATGTTTGAATACTAATACCTCATAATTAACAAATTGACTGGCCCTATGACATCACAATATATTATATATATGTATTCAGAAAAACCTTTCTTCCCACTGATAAGGAAATTTAGCCTTACATTTTATTCATGCTTAAAAATGCAGCACGAAACATACACAGAAAAAAATACTACAGAGAGAAACTCCCTTATATATTTTATGTGTAGAATGTACCCATGGGCGTAAATTACGGGGGGGATGGGGGGGTCGTAACCCCTCCAATAATTAAATCCAACTGGCTAATACAACCCCCCCTATATTCATGTCTCCACCTAAATGGGTGAGGACCTCAACCCCCCCAATGTTCAAACTAAAGTTACGCCCTTGAATGTACCACACTGTAAAATAAAAATTCAAAAAATTTATATTTCTCCTAATTCTCCACATTAGCGACACCTTCCTCCATGGCATTCTCCTTGATAGCGCTGGGCCCTTTGGCACCATCCTCCGTAGGTTTCTCTTTGATAGCACTGGACTCTTTGGCACCATCCTTCATAGGTTTCTCAGTCTCTGCCTTGCTGTCTGTTTCAGTCTCCTCTGGGGCCTCTTCTTTAGAGTCCCCCTGCTGGACAGCTTGGGTAACGCTGCTGTCAGGCTCAGTAATTGCTTTCGTCTCGTCCACCATGTCCAAAGAGTCTGCTCCATTGGCTTGGTTTTGCTTGACTTCACTGTGCTGGGCCGGAAAGGTGCTCACTATGGTGTTATAAAGGAACTGGTAATGGTCCTGGCAGGAGAGAAGATTTGGGACTGTATTAAAAGAACATGGATTCACTAAGAGCACTAGCGCAAAACCTCATTTAACGTTAAAATAGTACTGTCAGGATTTACTACAGAAAACTTAGCAGCAGAAAGGCATTGAGACAGTTAATTTTGCAACTAGCCATATTGCATATGCATTTGTAGGGGTTCCCTTTCAAAATGCACAATTTGGGGGAACACAGTGTTTAAGAACCATGCAATGTAATTTACAAAGGTTTGTGGTAGGCAATTTACCTAATATTATTTAGCACAGAAAAACACGTCTTATGGTTATTATTTAAATGAACTGGCTGCATCTGTGATCCAAAATTTGTGCATTTTTAGTAGATGCCCCACAGAACTGGCCTCTCCCACAAACACTAATTTGCCCCACTTAGTTAATCTGGCCATAAATATACTCAGTGGTCACTTTATTAGACATGCCTAGATAGTACTCAGCAGGACTCGCTTTTGTCTCTAGAACCACTTGAAGCATTGACAAACTGTGTGTTCAAGGAAGTCTTTGTGAGCACCACTGTTGCACTGAGGTGTTATTTTTGCACTTGTAGTCTTTGTGTTTAGCAAGTCTGGCCATTCTCCTCTAATCCTTCTTTGACAAGGGACAATGGAACTGCAGTTGACTGAATGGTTTTCCTCTATGGCAAAATTACATATAAATTCTAGACACTTTAATATGTGAAAATCTAGGAGGGTGGTTGTTTCTGATGGATGCTGCCCCATCAAGAACCAGCAATTGTACGACATTTAAAATCACCTAGATCAGTGGTTCTCAATCTTTGGTACACACACCACCAGTGGTACTCAGAGTACCCCAGGTGGTATGCTGGAAGACCATGGTAATTTGTTGTGTAAAATTACTTAACATAAAATATTTTATATATATTATCCTTGTTTATAAGGTGATGAAGATTTAGGGTGTTAATATAACCTGCAATACTACATGTGGACAATGTGTGCCAAGGTCTGGGATATATTGTGCAGTAAGCCAACATTTGTTACTCATAGTTGAAGGGTTGGATGCCAAAGAAATGGGTAGGGATAAAGACATGAAAGACTATGATAAAGGCTAAATTGTTACGGCCATGTGACTGGGTCAGAGTGTCTGTGAAACTGCATGGGGGGCTGACATTGGTGAATACCGGCTAGGGCTCTAACACAAATTCGTCATGTACCGTTCAGTTTTGGTTTGTATGCACCATGAAACAAATTAATATATTTACTGACATGGACAGAACCTAATTCATAAATAGATGTTCAAATTGGAAAACATTATGCTAATTGTGGCTGTGAATTCATTGTAGCTAGTGCTGGAGAGTCCAACGACTGTCCCAAGTCACTTAAAGCAGTAGTTTGGCAACATTTCCCACTGAAGTACACCAACAACAGAAAGAGAGTAGTTGATAAGACCAAAATTATCTGTTATCAGCTATACTGAACTCAGATATGTTGCTGGAAACATATCAAGGCCTGTTGTGTATGGGGCTGCATAGCCGTGGATTGGATTTAGTTGTTTCCCATGCGTCCCACAGATATTTCATGCAAACCTGACTATCCACATGATTCAAAAGAAAACAAAATTCATCAGGCCAGGCGACATTCTTCCATTGCTCCAAGGTCAAGATATGATGCTTTGTGCCCATTGGAGAAGCTTTCGACAGTAGACAGGGGTCAGCCTTTGCACTCTGACTGGCCAGTAGCTACCCAACCCCATTTGCAGCAGGGATGCAGGCACTCTGTGTTCTGACACGATACTCCAACGATCATCATTGAAATTATCTGTTGTTTGTGCCATAGATGAACTGCTGTTGGTTTGTACCACATGGAATAACCATTGTTCACATCTTGAATTAATTAATTTTGGCCTCCCAACACCCTGTCAATGGATTGTGGACCACTCTTAGTAGGCTCTCACCATGACTGACTCACAAGCCTTGTCTTTTTGGGAAGGTTCTACCCCAGTCGTCTGGCCATTATGATTTAACCCTAATGAAAGTTGCTAAGATCTTTACGCTACAGAAATAAATCATTTAGTTTACTGTGATCAGGCACCAGATGACAGTATTTTTTGCAAGCTTTGACTCACCAGGCTCAGCATCACTCCCAGCCTTTCTTTACGTAGCTTTTTCACCACCTGGAAAATGTCAACCACCTTCTCTGTTTCAGCGCTGTCTAGGATGTTCCAGAGTGCGCAGAAAAGCCCCGTCCGTGTTGATCCATCACTAACAAGGGAGAAAGAAATTGTAGGATTTAGCACTTCATAACGTAATTTTGGTCATCACAGCAAAGGAATGTTAACTGACAGCAGAATATTAATGACAGGAAAAACTAATATTGAGAGATCATAAATTCTGCATAAAATTCTGTAAAATTATTCAGGTCATATATAAGTACTAGTGATGCTTGACCCGGGTAAAGTTACAGAGCTTTTTGAAGATAATGTCAAAATCACTCACTTGCAGTGGACCACAATAGGCACATTCCTATCAGGTCTGATTTTATTGTTCTCAGTTTGATGTTTAACACTTTGCATCATGTCCACCAAGTCCTGTGGCTTTTCCGGAATGTTTTTTTCTGTCCACTGCTGAAATTGGTACTGATACACCTTGCGGTTTTCCTTCATCTGCAAATACACGACTGATTTAGTTAAAGTCTAGTTTAGTTTAGTTTAGTTTAGTTAAAGTCTTCTTTTTAAGCGGAAGCCAGGAGACCTGATGAGCAGCCAAGTATCAGACAGCGGGGGCAAAACTGACAGCTACCTTTGTGTGACATAATTCAATACACCGGATTTTGTATCCTGGGCAGGTGTTGCAGCTCTTTATTTCTATCGCTATATCTCCAAAGGCCTTCTCATTGTTCCAATATGGTGAACAGAACTCCTAAGATTCAAGATTCAAGATTCCTTAATTGTCACATAGATTATACAACACGCAGTGAAATGCATCCAGAACCGCTCTTTTGTAGATTGTGCATTTTAAAGAGAAAAAGATATAAATAGAAAATAAAAAGATATAAATAGAAAATAAAAAAACATCCAATTGTGCTAAGTTAAAGTGCAAAGGGTATGTCAAAATGAGCAGTGACATATGCTATGATATGAACAAAAAAAAAGTCACAAGAAGTAATAACTTCAATATTGTAATGTATGAAATAGTAATGATACAACCATCCATTGTTTTACTAGTCCACTGCTTTTTAAGATACCTTGCCATCCTCCATGCACTCTGTAAGCATGAAAATTGTTTTGACTTTCTTCTGGAATATCATGAGCCAGAAGTCTGCCCTGGTGTCTGGAAGGGGACCCTGAGTAGCAATCATACACTTTGGGCCCCAGTATCCCTAAAAAAAGGCAAAACAGCAAGTTTTTTGTTGGTGTATACAGTTCTTTATAGGATTACACAATGCCATTTGTTTTACTTTGAAATTTATTTGACCTCTTAAAGCTAAATCCTATGAACATACATCTATGTAGGAAGCATTAATGTATCTGGTAAATTCCTCATCATCTTCATCAGTTGCATAATCCTCATCCTCATCTTGCTCACTTTCATGGCTGTTCTCTTCCTCGGATTTTATAAGCACTCGGTTGTAATCATCTGCAGAAGATTATTATGCAGAACATTTGTTTCAAAACCAGCACCACAGCAGACCAAGACTAGATCCACAGTGTTAAATCATCTATGCTCTAGAATTTCAACAAATCATCAGTCACACTCACATGGAACAAAAGCAGAATAGCGATTTTTCCTCTTGTTGTCCTCGTCCATTCCTGTCTTGTGTGCACGCCAGTTTGTGTAGTTTGGCAGGCGCTAAATAACAGGAGAAATAAAGATAGAAGATTACAAAGAATAAATAAAGAAAAAATAAGAGATTTTCAGGTATGTTCATTAATTTAAAAAGCTGATGACATTTTACAGTAGTAAAGGACTGACCTGGAATTTTGTTTCCAAATGTGTGGCCTCAGAGCCTGAATCCCTCTGCCTTAAGGACTCCAGTGTACAGTGCATTTCAGAGAGAGTTATCTCAGTGTCACCAAACTGAGTATGTTCAATGAGAGCTTGGTGGATCAAGATATACTGAGCCTGCCATAAAAAAACATGCACTGATATTGTCAGAATTCCATATCATTCATTCATTCATTTATTCATTCATTCATTCACTCAATGGCTACCATTTGGCGGGATAGGGTCACCGTGTAAGTAGGGATGCCCAGACCTCCCTCTCCTCAGGCACATCCTCCAGCTCCCCCAGAAGAATACCAAGGTTTTCCTAGGTCAGCCAAGAGATATAATCTCTCTAGTGTGTCCTGGGCCTGCCCCAGGACCTCCTCCTGGTTGGACATCCCCAGAACACCTCCCCAGGGAGGCGTCCAGGAGGCATCCTTAATAGATGCCTGAACCACCTCAACTGGCTCCTCCAGAATGTCCAAGCTCCCTATCCCTTCTCTAAGGTTGAGCCCAGACGTTCTGCAATGGAAACTAATTTCCTCCACTTGTGTCCACAGTCTCATTCTCTTGGCTGCTATCCAAATGTCATGACCATAGATGAGGATGGGGATGTCAGTCAACTAGTAAACTGATTGCTTTGCCTTCTGGCTCAGCTCTCTCTTCACCATGAAGGAACAGTACAGCCTCAGCGTTACTGCTGACTCTGCACCAACCCACCTGTCGATCTCTTGCGTCCTTCTAACCTCAGTCGTAAATAAAACCCAAAAATATGTTGTGAAAATTCTTCTGTTTGAGGCAGTAACACATCCCCCACCCAGACACGGCAATCCACCATTTTCCAGATGAGAACCTTGACCTCAGACTTGGAGTTATTGATCCTCATCCTGGCCATGCCACAGGGACACAGCCCAAATTCTGTTCATAAAAGATATGTACAGAAATGGTGACAAAGGATAGCCCTGGCAGAGTCCAAAACCCTGTGTTAGGAGGATTCAGGACGTCTTCAAAATTTTCCTACCACTACCTGATTATGTTCCCATTTCAGGTCAACAGCTCTTTATCCCTGCTATAACCACCATGGCTAAAGCCCTGTTTCCTCCTCCTAAGTTGCCTGATGGTTTTCCATGGCCCAACCAAACTCCTCACACACCTGAGTTTTTCTTCAGCAATTGCCAAACTTGATTGGCCTGACAGCAGCTTCAAGAGTCCCACAAGCTAACCAAGTTTGGAAGGCCTCCATCTTCAGCCTGATAGTTCCCCTTACCACTAGTGTCCACCACCAGGTTCAGGAATTGCCACCATGGCAGGTACTAACATCCTGGGCACAGCTTCACACCATTCGGACTCAATGTCTCCAGCAAAATAAGTTCTGTCAGAGGTGCGAATTGAAGATCTCCCAGACAGCGTCCTCACTATGTGTTTGGGGCTACCATGTCAATCCAGCATTTTCCCCGCCATCTGATTCAACTCACCTCTAGGCAGTTATCAACTGACAGCTCAATTTCACTCCTCACCCAAGTGTCCATAACATGCGGTTACAGATTTGATGATACAAGCCTAGGGTGCTGTGGTGCAAGGTGCACTCATGAACACCCTTATGTTCAGCACATGGTGTTTATTATGGACTGTGATTAGCACAGAAGTCCAATAACAGAGCACTACTCGGGTTTAGATCGGGGAGGCCATTCCTACCAATCACATCCTTCCAGGTTTCTTTTGTTGCCACCTAAGTGAGCATCGGAGTCCCTAGAGAGGGCACCTTCCAGCACCCCATCCGAGGTCTTCGAGAAGGTTGGATTCTTCAAATTGGTGTTTGATGCATAAGTCAGAGTCCATCCCTGACTCAAAGTTGAATGAAAGCAACCCTGTTGCTCACTAAGAAGAACTCCAATGTACTGGTGCCGAACCAGGGGGCTATGAGTACACCCACACTTGCCTGTTGCCTCTTACCATGGGTAACTGCTGTGTGGAAGAGAGTCCAGCCCCTCTTTACGAGGTTGGTTCCAGAGCCAGAACTGTGCATTGAGGTGAGCCCAACTATATCTAGTTAGTATCTCTCTATACCCCACACCAGCTCAGGGACCTGTTCCACTGGAATGGTTACATTCCTACATTGCTAGGGCCATATTTGTTTGCCAAAAATTGGTCCCCCTGGCCCCTGCCATCAACTGCTACCCGATCTACATTGCATATTACAGTGCAGGTGGTGAGCCCTCAGAAGAGCAGACCCATGTACTTGCTTCTGGCTATGCCCGGCCAGGACCCCATGAGGCCTGGCCATGAGGCACTCACCTACAACACCCCCCCCCCAGCCCCCAGGCCTAGCTTCATTGAGTCCCCCGGTCTCCCCAATCCAGGTAGTGATACATTATCCTTATAGTTGTGATATCCTATTGTTCTCAATATTTTTATTTGCTTTGGACTGATGTTTCATTAGTCACATACAAGTACACTGTACAAAGATACAATGGAAGTTGAATCTGCAAACTTATTATTTCCTAAATCAACTGGGAATTTTGTACTGCCATCACCTCCGTTTGCACCATGAGGCACCGCTGACGTCGGAGCTGGGCCACATATCCATAAATATCCATTCTTCCTTCTGCTTCCAGTTGCTCCATCATGGCATCAATGCCAATATAGGTTCCTGTGCGTCCCACTCCAGCACTAAAGAGAAGCCAAGAAGAAGATAAAATATCCTTTAAGGAAGGAACAGTGCAAAGTTTGTGAGAGAGAGCTTCATTAAGTTCTATTTAATTATTTTCAACATGGTGAAATGTGTTTACAGTTTCTCTTGGTTGCTTTGGACCAGGCTCGGCTCCAGCTCTCGGTAACAGGGTGGGCCAGGAAGATTTTTTACCATCCTCCTCAGGAGCATCCCAGCCATTCTGTGTATTCGCTACATTTCACCATCGGAT
>JAODKL010000519.1:0-10243 GCA_026780765.1 Petrocephalus schoutedeni
TCCTCCACGGACCTGGCCCCTTTAAGGGCCAGGCGCGATCCCCGGAAGAGGTGAGCTGCCGGCGCTGGCAGCTTTGCAGCAGTGTCCGACATCCGACGCGCCGCGGGCAGGAGTGGGGAGGCAGACACGGTGTCCGGGAAGAACTCCGCCGGGATTAGGATCGGTAGGGGCTCCTCCCATTCCCGCCGACCCTTCTTTCGCCCTCTCCCTGCTTCGAGCGGTGGGGCTGGATCTGCGAATTCTCCGCTGTCCCACCGCGCCCTTCGGAGAATCATCTCCACAGCCCCATATGCTACACCGAGGTGTTTCGCCTCGGTGAGCTGGGGCGTCTTCTTTTGGAGTCTGGTCATTCTGTTACGTCCTGCGAGGTACAGGTGAACAGGAAAGACTCCAAAACAGCACGTGCAGGGAAACACACATAACTTTAATGACCGGACTGGGGAAACAGACTTAACGCGGACTTATATACACAACACTAATGAACAGATAACAAGACGCGGTTGGGGCAAACCCTAGAATTCCACATGAGGGTAGCGAGGGGCATGGCACACAGGAGGACCGGACGGGAGGCCGTGACACAATCAGTCAATCAGCCAATTAATTAAGTTAAAAAAAGTCAAAGAGATATTTATTAGCTATATGAGATTTGCTAGTGGTTGAGTAAAAAACGTGTATTGGATGGGATTGATAGAGTGGTTATCACAATTTCCTCACACTACTGGGACTAGGGTTCAAGTCTCTGCCATAGCTCTATGTGTGTGGAGTCTGCATGTTTTCCCCATGTTATCATAAGGTTTCCTCCAGTTTCACACTTCATACATGCTGAGGTTAACTGGAGTTACTAAAATGCCCCTGTGTGCGTGTGAGTGGGTTGCTCCTTCTCTTGCATCCATAGCCTCTGCAAGAGGGTCCAGACCCCCCATGACCTTGAATAGGGCAAGCAGTTACAGAAAATGATTGGATGGTTGCTGAAGTTGCTGGGGTGATTTTAGTAGAAGTTTTGAAAAGGCTAAGCTTACACATGTTGATAGGCTTAATAGCATAGTTTTACACCAACCTGAAGATCATTTAAACATCACTTTCTTTGACTACCTAAGTCTTTTGCACAGTACTGCATACTTGTTCCAACTCAGAAAAGTTCTTTTTTTTTATCAGTTTGCCATCCAAACTTGCGCTCCTTATACATTTTCTGTGATGGGCTTAACTAGGGTTGTCAGTCATTGCTGTGATCTACCTTAGGTTCATCTGGTGGACCAGCATTTCACAAAGGAGTTCCAGCCTTTCCTTGGGTCTGAGTACAAAGTTGTGTCCATCAGTGGAGAATGCGAAGAGAAGGACTTCTTCGCCGTGGTAGTGAAAAGCAGTGATGTAGTCATCTGCACTGCCCAGATCCTGGAAAACGCCTTGAAGAGCAAGGAAGAGGAAAAGCATGTGGAGCTTACAGGTGATCCACCTGTTTCTCTCTGTCCCTCTGTGGTTCATTGATGCCTGTATAGTCTGCTTTTCCTCAGACTTATCAGGGGTGTGGGTGCCACCCTAATTTTTTCCGTCCCGCTGGAACCCAAAAGCTAAGTAATGAAGATTAAAACAATCTAGAATGTCAGATTGGTTTATTTTTGAGCCTTACACATCAGAGACAAATAATGCAGTAAGCCAGTTTTTGCATGGCTGTATTTTAGGATCTACAGAACATGTTCAGGTTGCTTGATGATCTCTCCACTTTCCCTCGTTTCAAAGCCCGGGAGACAAATGTCTAGAATCTTAAATGAGAAAAACAACCTTTATGTCTGTGTGACCATCACCTTCAGACTTCACCTTGCTGATCATCGACGAATGCCACCACACCCAAAAGGAGACAGTCTACAACAAGATTATGGGGTCCTACGTGGAGCAAAAGCTAGCCGGTGAAAAGAATTTACCACAGGTGCTGGGCCTTACTGCCTCCCCTGGGACGGGGGGAGCCAAGACTTTCGAAGGAGCTAAGAAACACATTTTGCAGGTTGGTCCTTGCCATCCGATTCGATATTTCTGTTTAGAATTAAGCTCCCTGCTCTTTTACATTGTTTGTTTGTTTTTTTTTTTGTAGGTTTGTGCCAACCTTGATGTATCAGCCATCATGTCTGCCACGGAGCATGCCATGGAGTTACAGCAGAGAGTCCCCAGACCGATGAAGCAATATGACATCGTTGAGAAGAGGCTAGAGGTTGGTCAGTTCCTCCTAGAGACATCCAGTGACAGCAACACTGTACCTGGGCTTATTTTGGACAGCAGTAGGTGTCAGTTTTTGCTTTGAGTCCTAAGGGTGCAAGTCCTGTAAATTAGGTTGTTGAGCTTATATTTCATAAGCATAGTTCCATTCTTGGACTTTTTTGAGTACAAATACATCATAGATTTACATTTGGACAAAGATTAGTTGCGTTAATCAGAAGATATCCAATAGCCCTTTTTACTGGCATACAGGAACTGAGCCATACCGTGACGAGAGACTAGTTATAGCACGATTCCAGCTTGCTGTTGTTTTCCACTGCAGGAATTTCGGGTCGGTAAAGGCATTGCCAGGTTTAGAGAGCGACAGCAACATATATTCAAAGAGAAGCTTATTTACTGTCCACACGGCGTACGTCATGATTTAGCATGTGCTAATTTCCGATAGCACGTATGAGGGAATCACCATGTTATGTTAGCGTCAACTGCTAAAGGAATTAGCATTCAAGTGCATAAATTTGCATCATAAATCCATTATGTTTATTTCTTCTATAGTATTTCTTCTATAGTATTTTTTAAGGAAATTTTCAGGTTCTGAGTTATTGGGAATGCATCAGTACATGGTGATGCCCTTTTTTCCTTGCATATTGAAGCAGAACACCGGTATCTCTGTGCGTTTCAACCAATCAGATGGTGGTGTTGCCACCAGCTCAGTTTGGTCACACTTTCAGCCCTGGTAGTAAGCAGTGCCATGTCAGCACCTTATAGCTTAGCTACGGCTTGCATAATTTACATTGAAATCCGTCAGATAGCGGTGCAGCTCGGGTACAACTTGGTTCCTGGTGGCAGTGGAAAAGAGTAACCGGGTGCTTTGTGTCTTAGGATCCATTTGGAAACCATCTCAAGATGATGATGCAGGAGATTCATGAGTTCATGGACCTTAAGGATGACTTGAATGAGTTTGGGACACAGGAGTATGAGGCCAACGTGGTGCTCTTGGAGATAAAAGGTGTGGAGCAGAAGAACCGCCAGCTGGCCCAGTGTGCTCGGCACCTGCGTCAGTACAACAACGCCCTGCTAATCAACGACACCGTGCGCATGGTGGACGCCTTTGAAGTCCTGGATGATTTCTACAATAGCGAGAAGATCAAACGGACTGGGCTGGATATCACTGACTTGTTCCTGTTTGGTCTTTTTCGAGGTGGGAGACCGGCCTTGTCGTGAGAACATCTCCTCTCTACTTATACATTAAATTAGAGCAGGGTTCCCCAATTCCGGTCCCAGAGGGCCAGTCTGCAATACAGTTTGCAGATTTCCCTGCTCAAACAGTCCATATTCAGCTCACAGGCCAATTCGTTTGGTATATGTGTTTGAGGAGGGAAATCTGCAGGCTGTGTTGCAGACTGGCCCTCCCGAACTGGAATTATGGGACTCTGCATTAGATATTAGTGTGTAAAATGTAAATTTGGTAGTTATTTTTTAAAGGGAAACTGAATGTCTTGAAGGCTGCGTGATGGCTTAGTCGGGGTAGAATGCTTGCCTCTACCATGTCTCCTTTCTTTGTGTTTGCACATTCTCCTTTTGTTACCTTAATCTGTCTGCGGTGGTGCCAGCGGTAGGCTGCCAGGTGCCCCCATGACCCTAACCATGATAAACACTTGGGAATGGAAAAGGTAGAAATGTCAGGTCCAGAAAGAACAAATCCAGACCGAGATTTTGTTTCAACCAACTAGTTGAGTATAAAGAGTCACAATCACAGAGTGGTCAACTGGTTGGTTGGAACAAAATCTTGGTCTGGATTTTTACTTTCTGGACCTGAAATTAACACCTCTGGGAAATGGTTGAATAATGCTTTAGCTCTTTGTTAGCTGTTCAGTATAATGGCTTTCTTCTCCTTTCAGAAAACAGAACTGAGCTGAAGACATTGGCTGGCATGGCAAAGTATGAGAACCCCAAACTGGCTCAGCTGGAGAGCACCTTGCTTCAGCAGTTTGGGTCACAGGCTCCCTCCCGCGGGATCCTCTTCACGAAGACCCGCGTGAGCACTCGCTGCTTGCACGAATGGATCTTGGCCAACCGCTCTCTACAGGAGGCCAGCATCACAGCTGCAGTCCTCATTGGGGCTGGAAATCAGATCAGTCACATGACCCAGGTACCCCGGTTCTTCACTAGGCTGAGTGTGCTGTCGCCTGCTCTTGGTTGATGCAGCTCTTGGTTCTGTGGACTAGAGCAAGAACCGAGAATTTAGAATAAGAAGGCATGTTCATGTATGGTCTCAGTGAGGCGGTGAAGGCATATCTGGTCACAGTTTGATTCCACAAGCTACAGCCACAAATCGCTTTACCTGGAGATCCAAGGTTGTCAATTATGAGCCCTGGTAAATTGGGAGATGTCTTTACAGGAAGATTAAACACTGCATTTGGTGTTTACTCAATGGGGCCATTCTTGAGGATTATATATCCTGAATGTCTGAAAGTGATTTGTAAAGAAGTGAAGAACCACCAGGTCCTAAGAGACCTTGTTTGTGACATCATGATTGGAAGGAACTGCTGTTTGGTCAGTTAAAATTATAGGTATTGAATCAAATACATTCACTAATAATTAGTCATTGTCCAAAGCAAGCTTATACCATGCCTTTAATATTAATCTGAATAGCTCACGTGTGCTAGTAATATCAAAAGTGCAAATAAGGGATGGCAAATTCAATCGAAGGTCAGTAATTATGTGGCAGGAGGTCATTAATGGGAAGGCAGTCATTTTCTGCAGACGTGTCACTCTGTATGCGTCTGTGCTTCTGCTCTACAGAATGAACAGAAGCAGACCATCCTGCGGTTCCGCGATGGCCACCTGAACCTGCTCATCTCCACCAGCGTGGCCGAGGAAGGCCTGGACATCCCCGAGTGCAACCTGGTGGTGCGCTACGGGCTGCTGACCAATGAGATCGCCATGCAGCAGGCCAGCGGGCGGGCCCGCGCCGAGAACAGCGTGTACTCCGTGGTGGCGCTGAAGGCTGGGCGGGAGATCCGGCGCGAGAAGACCAATGAGTACCTGGAGGAACTGACCAAGCAGGTCATTCGTGAAGTGCAGAACATGGAAGCCCGGGACTTCCAGCAGCAGGTGATGGTCACTCTGTTAGGGTCAGCTGTTCATGGCGTCTCTCCTCCAGTGTTCTGGGTTCCCGGTTTTGCTGCATGGCTAGGTGCTTTAACTCAAATTTCTGGATCCTGGTCCCTGATTACAAGTGCCTGGTCTCGTCTCGAATGGGGACCTTTGAGGATCCTGGCCACTGTTGTGTATGCTGATTGGTCAGTCTCCTATAATCCCGCATGTGTCACTAATGTTAATGTGAAACAGTCAGATGAATTTTTCAATCAAGGAAACAAACCAGTCAAAGCGCGGAGAGAACTGAACTATTTAGCCAAAGCCTCAAAGTGTCCTCTGTGATATGGATTATCAGGTCACCCTACCCACAAAGCCCACTATTGGATAGGTGGAAAACAAGGATGATGCTTTTCTTTTAATGACCACATTTTTGCATGTGGACTTACATATGGTTAAAGATAGAAAGATACTGTATTGATCCCCTGAGGGAAATCGCTTCATATGCAGTATATATACAGTATATGTATGCAGTTTTAAATGCAGTATATGAGCGTGTGTGTGTGTGCTTGTGTGTGTTTGTATTCATATCTTTGTGGGGATCACAAAGATGGGGAAAAAACCCTAATTCCAACAGTGGCAACCTTAATCCCTACCCAGCCCTAATCATAACCACCAGTAACCAAACATTTTTGTTTTGCATTTTTAGCTTTTTGACTGCAGTCACAGATTTTTATAAAATTGAGTTTCCCCCGTGAAGACTGAAAAAATGCCCCCCACAACATCACAAAATCACATTTGGTCCCCACAATTTAATATATAGATAACCTACCCACGCACACACACACGTGCACTCAGGATCTTAGAAAACACTACAGTAAGCCTGGTTATAACTGAGACGGTCCTGTGTGACGTATTTCTGTTTGGCATTATAATCACGGCCCAGTTTTTTCATTTTTGCATTGCACTTTGAGCAGTATTTAACACCAGCGCACGCTAATACGTTACTGCCATTATACTGTGCTGCATTAGTGTGATCTGGTTTGAGACATGCCGATAATGCCAAAGACTCCACAAACCAAACTGTATGTTTTCCATAACCTGGCCCCGTGGGGGAGACCCGTCACTGGACAGCAGTGTCTCAGTGTTGCTGAGGACCTGTGCCTGTCGCCTCTCAGATCGCCGACATACAGAGGGAGACCGTAATCACCCAAAGGATGGCAGAGCTGCAGGTGAAGCGGAAGCAGAACCAATACGACCCGGCCCGCGTCACGCTGTCCTGCCGGACCTGCTACACCGCCGTCGCCCACGGCGACGACATCCAGCTCATCGAAGACACACACTACGTCAACGTCAACCCCGAGTTTAAGTGAGTGTCCCCTTTTTACATCAGCCCTTGCTATTTAGTTAATAAAATAGGGGTACTCTATTCATCCTTGTGGGAAAATTATAGAGTAAATCTCTAAAACTCACTGTTGTTTTTGAGATAAGACCACCAATGACCTAAAGTCAGGCTTCCGCATCATGCGTTACAGTACTGGGAACCAGAATTCTCTTGGTCCTCATGTAATCTAAAGAAGTCCTTTCGGTAACATTGAAGCCCATATTCATAAAGCCTAATCATTGTTCTTATAATTCATTGTAACGCATTCAAAAGGTGTTATAAACACGGCTATAAGTATTTATAAAAAGGCATAACACATTATAGCCATTGTATTATATTAACCATAACCATAAATGCATTCATAATGCATTATAATGGTCAGAATTAAGGATGCTTTGTTCTGCATTATGAAGGTGTTTATAGTGCATTTGAGATGAGACTTTCTTAGAGCATTCATAATGCATAATGCACAGGACTATAATGTGCTATGCCTTTTTAAAAATAGTTATTTTCACCTTTATAATACTTTATGAATGCATTATAATGTACTATGAAGGTATAATGTGGTGTAATGCAGTATAATGACTAAAAGTGTTACTGTACTTTCATTAACTTTCCAAAGTTCACTAAGTCCACAGGTATTTTCTCAAAACATATCCTGTGGACTGATTGAATTTTACAAATTTGCTCTTCGATAGTTTTCACAAACCCCATATTGCTCTCATTGAGAGACACAGATGTACAGATCACGGAAAAATTAAGAGGCTACATACATATTTTTTTGAATCTGCATTTTTAAATGCTGATTTAATCCTGGTTCTGCTGGCAGAAGTCCACACTGAGCAGCAGGCTGCTTCCAGGCTCTGTTTCTGAGACAGTAGAACTCAAGAACAGGGTGAAGCAGGAGACACTGGCAGTGACTAGAACCTAGCCAGGTAGAGGGAGGAAGCGACTTTCTAATGCCAGAGATGGCCGTCAACTTATCCGGCAGTGCCTCATAAATCAGAGGCTGACCTCAAGTGACCTTCGAAAGGAGTGGGAAGTGGTGTGAAGCGCACTGCTAAGACAGTTTATAACAGGCTCCTAGAAGCAGGACTGAAGTCCCATAAAGCAAGGAATAAGCTCTTCATCAATTTGAAGCAGGGAAGAGCCAGGCTGGAGTCTGCAAAAAATTTGCACCAGAGTATACCCATAAATTGAGATATGAGTGAAACTGAAAATTTTGCTGTGGTCCCTTAATTTTTTCCAGAGCTGTATGTTTCATGGACACATATAAAAATGAGCGAAAGGTTAGGAGTCAGAGGACAGAGTCCGCCAGCATCTAGTACCCTTGGAGTTCCATAAGTTCCCATGATTAGTGGTCTTTTAAGTCTTTAAAGTCCATGTCAGTCCACCCCCAGGGAGCCAATAGATCCCCTTTCAGATGCTTTTAACTGTTGTTTAATTATCACAAATACTCATTAAATCAGTTCAATGCATTGACGTAAATGCATCGAGAACATGGACGTAAATTACGTCCACGCTTGTAATTTGTTGGAAAGTTCATTAGAAAGTATGTAATATCTTCATAACCATACAGAACAGTTTCCCCAGGTGATTGTTTTGGAAATTCTCTGCATCAATATTGTTTGGCGACGTTTGGATGGTGGCTCTACATGAATATAAATGTGAGGTGTGAACAGCAAAGGGGGAGGATGTGAAAGTGGGGGCGAACTTCCAACGTCCAGAAGCCTCCTCAGCAGTGTTCACCCCCCGACGGTTGGCTGGCGCGGGAGTTTCAGGCCTGTTCCTCGTCGCTTGCAAATGAGCGGCTTCAGATGCCATGGGACGCCGGGCACGTTCGGACAGCTGTTTGAATTCTGGGCAGAACCTTAACCCCCTGCTGTATGTGAATCACTGGTCCTTGTCAGGGGGATTATTTTGAAATTCACATTTGAAATTTTAGTCTGGGGTGGAGTGGTGTGGTGACTGGGTGCCGTTTATCAGAAGGTTTTTGGAAAAACTTCACCCCACCCAGAGTCTTCTTGAAGATCATGCGCCGATCAGCTGTACCAACTGAACCGTCCCACTACTCCGAAACCACAGATAATAGCAAACCATCCGCGAGCCCCTTACATATTGTGATTTTCATGTACTTAGGCATGGTTAAGCTTAATTGATTCATTACTCACAATAAGATATTACTGATATTAAATACAGTAATAATAAGAATTGTTCATTATTATATAGTGCTGTACAGTGTGCTGTAATCTCTCAAAGGAAAAGGATTCTGATGTTTTAGCGTAGTTCTTAAGTGACAATAGAGCAATGGAAAAATATGACGGAGCAATAAAAATCATGTTCTTTATACCCCTCAAAACAGGAAGGAACAATGAAAAACACAGGCGACAGTCACACATTTTACAATGAAAAATATTGTATCTTGTATCTGTACATCACCTGTATTGGCGGGCTGGCGGGTTTCACAAGCTTATGAACCCTTTGTTTTGGGAAGCATTGAATAAGACTGATGACTGAAACTGCGTTTACAGAAACCGTGGGGTTCCACTGTACAGCTGGGTTGAAAACAGGTTAGTTAAAAACCCATTTACCTTACATCACCTTTCTTGCCCTCTCTGTGGGCTTTTAGGACGTACTACAGAGCTGGGGGACAAGTGAATCTGGAGAAGACATTCAAAGACTGGAGTCCAGGCCGCAGAATCAGCTGTGCTGCCTGTGGAAGGGTAAGGTCCGCTCCAGATGTGCACGTAGGCCGAGTGAGATGGTCCGATAGCAGCGACAGTACTGTCACTGAGATACAAGTGAACACAGCAGCCCTTCAGCCTGTACTTCTCTGCAAAAGTCTTAGGCCGCCAGAGAGAATTATGTCTGTATTTGTCTGTTTCTGCTTAGCCGTTTCGAAAACTTTCCTCAGGTCCCCCCCAGTATTTGCAGTCACCATCTAATGTATTACCCATGTATTCTGTGAACATGACCACTATCACACTTCCTTTGGCCAATCAATACTTCATGAAGTTAGCCCATTAAGATAGATTAATCAAATAAACACATGGAATGGCTGAGGAAAGGTTTGCAAACCCAAGCTGTAATCTAGGAATCCATCTGGAGATCGATGACTTTTTGTAAAACAGCGGAAATTCTTGTTACTTTTAATTGTATTACCATTTGCAGAAGCGTTGCGAGCCTGGGGCGTTGAGGGCCGGAGGCTTGAATCAATCTGTACCAGTCCCCAATGATTTGTTTAGCTCAGATTATTTGATATCCATTCTCTCAGTTTGAGAACTGGGGCAGAACCGAGGATGTCTTAAGGTCCTAACCATTTGTATATATTCTAATCCCAAATAGTGTTGTTTTTCTGAGCAACCGTGCACTTACTCCCCAGATAAATAGCTTTAAACTGATTTTCTTTTCAAAATGATTATTCTCGGCAGCCAAAGATTTTTGCGGATTACGGTATTAAAAACTAATGATACCATCCATCTCTTAGGAGAAACACCAATGCAATGATGCTGAAATGTTTTCAAGGCACAAGCACAACAAGATGCCTGTACCTAC
>JAODKL010000520.1:0-10243 GCA_026780765.1 Petrocephalus schoutedeni
TTAAGACTTGTTTGCAGGAAGAATGGGACAAAGTTACACCTGAAACACTTCATCACTTGGTGTCTTCAGTCCCTAAACGTCTTTTAAGTGTTGTGAAAATGAATGGCAACATTACAAAGTGGTAAATGCTTTACTGTCCCACCTTTTTTAAAATTTGTTGCAAGAACCAAAACTGGAAAACGTGTTTAATTTGTGGAAAACAATAAAATTCATGAGGAACACATTAGATAATGTGCTGTTGTATTGTTTGCAATGTAATACAAGATATTTAAGTACTGTTTTCAGTTTGATTTTTAATTTAACATACCGTCCCAGCTTTTTCTGATTTGGGGTTGTAATAGATAGCGCTGGAATTATACAGGGCTACAGACTAAAGCTTTATAATTTCCTGGCATAACAGGCACTGCGATACTTCTGCTTCTGCTCGAAGGTGTGTTGGATATGGCCGTGGCTATGTACGTTGGGAATGGGCCGGGTTGGATGTCCAACCTCGCCTTCCCGCAGGCCACAGCCAGAGGCTTCTCGTAGACTCAGCTGCCATCTCTGCTCCTGTTGCTATGTGTTGTTGCTAAGTGCTGGTTGCCTAGTGCATCACTTATGTTTCTTTTCTCCCCTCCCAAGCCTGACTCAGACTCTACCAAGCACTCAACTCCATCTAACAGCTCCAATCCCAGTGGGCCTCCCAGCCCCAACTCCCCCCACCGCAGCCAGCTCACCCTGGATGGATTGGACCAGTCTGCCTTTGAAGCCTAATCGCCAAGCAGCAGTGGGCCCCTGGCGCCAAGGTCCTAGGGTGGCTTTTATTGCCCACCAGATGCCAGAATCATCCGCCTTCCAGTTCAGGTCTCTCCGAGAGCAGGGTCCAATGCCATGCTTAATGAGGGTCATCTCTGGTTATTCGCTTTTTCAAGCCTCTTTTCTTCCTTGCACTGAAGAGGTGGCGCCAGCTGGTGTGTCCATGGGGGTGTAGTGACGTGGAAGGGACTCAGCAAGCCGCTGTTCAGACTGAATGAGTGGGGCAGGTTTGTCAGCCACCTGTTAGTGGGAGTTGGTATTACAGGCAGATAGGCAGAATCACCTGAATGTGTGAGCTGCATGGATTTCAGGCGTCTGCCCCCTTTTTGTAAGCAAAGTTTATATACAGAACACTGCACAAGGTTCTGTCAGGATCCATAATGAAGGGATACGACACATAGCTAGTAAATATGATGTATCCCATCACAGAGATCTGTTTCTGTAGTAGGAAAGAAACAGCTTTTAAAATGTACAGCATATTTATGAAAAGCCACATTTACCAGAGTTTCATTCGGATGACAATATTTTCTTCAAAAACGGTCGCTGTCAAACTTCATGGCCGGCAGTGTGGTTGATAGCCAGTGAAAGATGGCTTGTCAGTGAGCTATTTTGTGAGGATTCATCCAGCCTGTAAAAGCATCTGTTGCAAGTGGACGAATCCTTATCACTGGTAGAATTAACCTTATAAAGCGGTGTTTCTCAACCCGGTCTCCGGGGACCCCCAGACAGTACACTTTTTTTGCTGGAAGTTGGGAGGGAGCAAGAACATGGACCAAGTTAAGAAACACTACACGCCTTCCATATATGTCCGTGATAATCTAGTGCCACTGGCAGGATGTACAACAGTTTTTGGACGTTTTGCTGCTCTTGTCCTTTGCACATCCATCCCCATCACAGTTGCCCTGTCGTGCCATTCACATTTTAATCATTCACAGCATGTCATGATCCTATATGTCCACAAGGTGGTGCACAATTTAGTGTATACTTAATTTTATAACGGTCTGAAAATAATCTATAGGTCTGAGTTTTCCCCTGGAGTTTCAGTACCAGCGTGTTTGTAAGGGTCTGGCTGGCATATGTAACTGCCCGCTCTAGTGTGCTTTGCTTCCATTTCAAGTAATTCATGTTATTTAACTCTTACGAGGTGATGGTCTCACCATATGATGGACGGGTGGTTATGGATGGGTTTTCAGAAGCACTACTTTTTTTTATGTGCAAATCACGATCTGTCATGCTGTTTTTACATTCCCCTGTGTCTATGAAAATGGGACCTTAAGACACTCCTGCTTTTCTTTAAAAAAGAATGTCAATTTTTGTTATTATTAAATTGTCGGGTATAATTTGAAAATAAATGAGGGGTTTATGTCCATTCTTCCCCTCGTGTGAGTGTGTTGTCTTGTGCATTGCATTGCATTGCATTGTTTTTGTGTGCTGGATTCTAGAAGATTTTTCAATCACTGATGGTAAATGTCATTTAAGGTAGCAGATTGACAGTCTAGTTGACTGGAAACAGGAAATAGCAGATCTTTTAAGTTTCTGCTGCCTGAACTGGGTAAACTGTCACCTTTTTGGATGAGATTCACATTTAACAGCACCCAATTATATAATGCTTTATAATAGCGGGGACCCCAAGACAGTCCACATTTTTGCTCCCTGAGCTGAGAGTGAGCAAAAATGTGCAACGTCTGGGGGTTCCCAATGACCAGTTTGAGAAATATTTTTTGTAATCTATATTATTATAACCACCTAAACAGACTGGAACATGCACTACTAGCAAACGCCATGCAGTATTATGAAACATGCGATTTGTTGTTGTATATCCCCCACAGAGGCTTGTTTCAGGAATACAATAGGACAAATAGTGGGGTATCCATTTTTTTTCCTTTTAACTTAAACAGGCAGAACCGGTGTGTATTCTCTGAATACTTACACCCCTCCCCATTTCTGTACGTTTACCTTTTCTCTGTAGGCTCTGAACACTGTGGGTCATGCAGGCTTTGGATGCCGCAGTATTACACACCAAAGCCACGGTGAATCAGATCAAGGGATGACTTTTTTAGCATTTGTTGGCTTCTGGTAGATGTTTCTAGATCACACCTGAAGGTACCCATGCCGGTAATGGAGTTGCAAAACACTAATCCAGCACTGAGCTTTTAAAACTCTCCCCATGTGTAGTGCATAACAACTTTTTTTGCTTCCTGTTCTGTTTTCTCCAAGTCTATGTAGTTTTTTTTTTTTAATGGGTGAATGAGTTTAAAAACGTAATTACTCCCATTTAGTAGCAGCCATGTCTGCAGCCAAAATCATTATTTTACCAAAAGGCAGCACAGAACAGTTCAAGCAGTTCTGCTTCAAGCATGAGGTGTCAAAATATATAGGAATTATCAGTGGCAACAGCAGCGTCTCAGGTTTTATGACAAGATAAAAGAAATGAACCAAGACAACGGCTTTATCAACTTTGCACATTTATTACTTACCAACCTGCTACTATGATACTGCATACAGCATAAGGCAACAGAATGAATGTTAAACTACAGTAAACAAGCATTTCGCAGACTGCTAAATAGCTTGCAAATAGAGATGTTTAAAGATCATGTGACCTTTAGAATATACCTAGAGACCAACTGCTGTACAGCACTCCAAAAACTAAAAGCTCATATTGCACTCAGTGACAAACTTTTGTATTTTGTTTTTTTATACAAAAAAGTTAGCCATCTTACTTTGACCACTTAATATTAAAAATGTGTAATACTGACAATGACCTGAAAAGCCTTCGAAGGAATTAAAGGGTGAAGGGTGGTTGACAGCTGCCCATTTCACAAAAACCCAGAAATTCCAGGATTGACATTTATATTGCATATAGTAAATGCCTCCATGATTGGTGACTAGCATTGGTAACTGCTCGTGAATTGGTACTAGCCAACAACCCAAGCCTAGCTCAAAATTAAATACAATAAAATCCATTAACAGAAATGCTTAAAAATACCGATTGACAAAAAGCTTTTAAAGCTTAAAGATTCTAGGTAAGGAAAAGGGTAGTTGGAGACAAGTATGTGCTGAGGATGGCTGGCTCTAAACGGACTACTGCGCTCTTTTAACCAACTCACATTTTAAAAACCTGATATGGGGAAAGAAACTGTATGCAGTGGCATTTTAAAACCCAGCTTCAGTTCAGGAAGTCCATGGCAGGCAGTGCGGTTTCTCAATCACCACAGTTCTTGAAGTAAATCCGACCTCCCCCCCCAGCAACGGGCAGCCCCAATGTTGCTGGACATTTCACTATTTCACAACCATCACATAACATGTTATAAGTAAACATTCCTGATTTAAAATCAGGACCATTTAAAGATGCCACAGTTAGGCTTAAAGTACTCATTGGCACACATAGGTGAGAGCCAACCAAATGTTGGGGGGGGGGGGGGGGGGGGGTTAAATGGCTTATTCAATTATACAATCACCACAGTGGATACATCTTAGTCCAAAATTTGATCCCAAGTACATCAGCTTTCTTTCTTAATAGGAAACTGTATACAGAAACTGTACATTTTATGTATTACAAGTAAAGAGGAAATTGTATTAACTGCACACAAGCCAAAGTGACATCTGCAGGTTCCCATCTTCCTCTGTAGGACAAAGACCAGTCCACTGCAAGTTCTAAAGGCATGACATATGTGGAGATTGCGCAAAGTGGGCTGCAAGGGCAAAGGTAGCTCCTTGCAGCATGAGGAGGTAGAGTGAACCGAGTGTAGGTGCCGAAGTCCGCCTCGCTATCTGAAGCTCTCCAGGACACATGGAACCGTTTAGAAACAGTCTGAAATTTTGGAGAAATGTCCTGAAACTGCCCCTTTCTGTATACAGAAGCACAGCTGCTCCTGTTCCATGGGGTTTCTCCACCTCTACTTAAATGGCTTAAGGAGCCTGAGGTAAACCTCCTAGATGCCAGTCAGCAGTAACACTCATTCTAAAACATGTGCAATCATTCTACAGTAGGTGTCAGGCATAATATCCTTTATATAAATATACTACAGCATTTTATAGAAAAAATATAATCATTCAGTTCTAAAAAACAGAAATTCTGCTTTTAATAAAAACTGGCATAAAAATCAAGAGAACCATAATGCCCACAATGCAATTCAGGGCATTCAGGACTGGACCAGGATGTCCATGATATGGTCCAGGTCACTGACGTCTGTGAAGCAGAACTGCAGGGCACTGGCCGGGGAGTAACTAGAGAAGATCTTGAGGCCATCATCCAACACAACTGACTGGGATCCTGGTCCCCAAGTTGAGGGGAAGACCAGGGCACAGGTGTCTGATGAGTCATACATGGATGTATCAATGTCCTCAAAAATGTCATCTAGTGCCATGTCCATCAGATAGCTGGTGGAGTTAGTAATCTCAAAGGAGCCAAAGAGCGAGTCTGCCACATCCTCAGGAGTAGATACTTCATCTTGAAGCAAATGGGGAGGTGTGATTCCAGAAGAATCTCCATTCTCCCGCTGCAATTCCTTCTGAATCTGCCGCAGTGTGTTGGCCAGCAACACAGACTTACGCAGGCTGGGCTCTGTGTGCGTGCAGACACTCTGTAGCTTGTCCAGGCATAGATCCAGCACGAGCTGCCGCTGCTGAGGGTACGACAGGCACAGGGCTTCCTCCGTGCTGCTCCGCTTGCGCTTGACACCATGTCCCACCAGGTACCTGAGGGAGGGAAAGCACATCAATTAAGGAACACATCAGATGACTTGCTACACAGACATGTGCTTGATTCATGTGCCATGGAAGCAGCAGAAATAGCAAAGTGAACAGGCAACACTCTTCTGTGTTTAGTGCTGCTGAGGTGTAGCCCCTCATATACTACTTCCTCAAAGCTACAGCTCCATTCACATGACTCCAGCCTTAGAGCAAAAAAAATGCACTAGATTGCACAATGGCTGTCACTAGCCTGCACACCTTATGTGCTACTCTGCAGCTAGATATATACTACTTGACATACTTCCAATTCACTGAGAAACCTCTGCAGCATTCAGATTCAGGTAGAGAACACGCAAAGATGCAGGGTATGCTGGTGACAAGACAACCAAGGAAATCAACTGCTGGGCACCTATTTATATAGGGTGCAGTGAGAGATGCTTCACATGGGAGTATACAGTAATTCTTTTGGAGGAGCAGTAGCTTTCTCCATGGTCACCTCCCATGAACACCACTCACAAACAGGATTTTCCATTTGGTAAACTTATGAATAAAGATTCCTGTCGACCCCTAACTGAAACCCTATGGCTCTCTTGCAATTGAGGATTCTACAGTTTGTCCTAGCACAGAACTTTGTAGGATGCCAACTCCTAGGGAGAGCACAAAATTGTTGCAACTTCCACCTTCAGTAGACTGTCTGCATGACAAATGTCCTCACAAATGTAACGCTTTCCAGTCTTATGAGCTTTAAAACTGAGGTTTACACAAATTCATATTGATAACGGCTCAAAATTCTGTACTGAAGACCAATTTTAATACCCGAGATGACTGGAACCTTTGAATCCAATAACCTTCTTCACATCTGATGTTAGAAGCCATTCAAAGATAAATTCAGTTTATAAACACATTTTCCACATTTATAGCATTCTGAGTATACAGAGAAAAAAAAAACAATTCTCCCCGAGTCTATTAAAAGTTTATGTCATAAGAAACACCAACAGAAAGGGGCCAGAATGATCCCATCTCTACGGTTTGGTGCACGAAGGATTTTGCAAAGCTGAATATCAGCCAAAACTAGACAGTTGCACAGTAAGTGAGGGACAGCAGACTTGCACAGTGTCCTTGATACTCCTGTCCATTATGTAACGGGGGGCAAACGGAGAGCCTTCACCCAAGAGGGAGAGCCCGGGCTGGTCAAACAGCTTTCTTCCGGCCAAAAACAGGACGCACAGGAAAGGCCTCTTACCAAAGCAGCAACGGAAAACACAAACCCAGCTTTAAGACCGAGAGATGCACATTCACAACACCGCTGTGTGTTAAATTCAACATGAAAATTACCATTAACAACAAGTTATTACTATTAACATTAAGTTACCGGACAGAAGCAGAACGCGAATGACTGCATACTGCATAATATAAGTATAGCAGCGCCTTCCGAGGGGCACATGGACGCGAATATGAGGCATTTGTAGGGAGCGAAGTACAGATTTCGGTGTTAGGCTTCCACACATATTAGAAGACAGTCGATTGTCCACGGGGAAAAAAAACAAATTTGCGCTCTGTGGCCACTCTTAATTCAGCCTGTTCCTTCATCAGCGACAATGGCGTGACTATCAGGCTGAGAAGCTGACATACGCCGACCGGCACTCGCAGTACAAGCAGACCAGACCTTAAGCACTGAGAGTCACCGGCCGGACCACAACGCTATGGAGGCGACACCGGCGAGGGCGCTAAACGGCCAGGGGAGCCGAACCGCTTCTTTACCGTGAAGAGGAGAGTGCGTCCAGCGGATGGTTGGCCTCCTTCACGACGGCGCCTACGTCCAGTCGACACACGGGAGCTGCCCGAAGCGCGCTGTGCCTCACCGAGAGCTCGCAGGAGAGCAGGTCCCGCCGGCCCATAGCGGCGTCATAGGGGGCTGCGAGCGGGAAGCGAAAGCTAACCGATTACTTTAAACGTAGATTAAACCGCGAGTGAGGCGATCTGCCGTGCTATGTTTACTCTCGGAAGACGGTCAACATTTTAAGAAGCACGCTACATATGACTAACTAACCAGCTAACGACTGTTACTCAGTTCAAACTACGACGCAGCCTTACCGCCTCAACCAGAACTGTGCGATCTGGCAGAACTTACGCTAAAGACACTCAGCTGATCGACGCGGCCAGATGGAAAGACGCCGATTGGCTGCCAGTTTACACCGCTTATGTAGTCGCCGAGTTTTATTGGTCACTTGCCTTCCGTATCCTTTGCGCTTTTCTTGTGCGTCACGTTTAAATCATGTTGGTCGTGGCAGATGTGCTCGTTTTAAAATACCGCTTTAGGAAATGTGAAGAGGAGTAATCATACCTGGTCTTAGTGATGTTAAGCTTGACTCCGAAGCTCCGAGGCATGTGTCGAAAAAAAACGATACAGTGCTTTCTGAAGCTCGAGGTTTCTTCCGTTCCACTCTAAACACGTGACCATGGTGATCCGAAGCGTTCTGCGCTCAACCACGTGACTGCTGCAGATAGTGAAAATGAGGCACGAACCGGTTTCGAACGTGCTGTAGAGCACATACGTGGGAGCAAACACACTGCACTGGAAGTTTTGGAGCTATGGAACCAGAAAGGAAAAGAGGTCGTTCTGGCTTGTTTGGCAACACTTATTTCAACAAATAAGGTTTGTTGTTTGGTAAATTGGGCAATATTTATATATGTGTGTAAAAGTAATGATGCTGTTATTCTTGTATTGCCCTGGTCCAAGTGGAATGTTTGGAGTGCTCTCAGCAATTGTCCTATAGTAAGAACACCTCATCAATGTTGAGACATTTCTGTGCTAAGCATGAGAATGTCCAGAATATTCCATCCACAAGTCAGTCTACAAGAAGTCCAGGTATAGCACAGCTGCATTGCCTAACCAATTTAGCCCCCCGTACTGTTGAACAAGTACTGTTCCTGAATAAAATAATCTGTAGAATAATGGCCCCTCTTCCGTTACACAAGCACATCTTCCCAGTTAAGTCAATGGTTTTCCAGTCACACTCAATTTAACTCAATTTAACTCAAACCAGGTCATAAATGTTCATAACACACTACAGGCCATTAGAATTTTTGCCAATTTGTATATATTCAGATACACTACACTCACTTAAAATTAACTTATTTCCTTTTTTGACCACTTGGTGTCACTAATGGTCACCATTTAGGAAAGCTTCGAGTAGTGAACCATTTTTCGACACACTTGAAAATGAAGCGTCACTGCTTTGGAAAGCTTTGTTTTGTCATCACTACCTAGTCTCTTCCCGCTGTAGTAGATGTGTATTTTTAAATGAACCTGAACTCAGATTCTTAGTCTCCCCAGTATTTATACAAAATGTATACATGTATGTTATGTTTCCTTGCAGCCTGTTGTACTGCGAGAGCGCCATCTAGTGTACGTTGCAATTATTGCATTTAGCTGTGTTCTCGCGTTCTCCTCTTGTTAATTTGAGAAGAGCAGGTTTTTTTGGTGGTTCTTTTGTGGAAGACTACCTGACGGAGTTGTGGTGCTGCAGCAGTTCTGAGCTCGTTGCTTCTTTTTAAGCTTAGCAAAGTTTAGTAAACGAATGATGTATATATGGTATGGCGGTTATCGTTTATTATAATTATGTACTTATACGTATGCTTGTATCATTCTAGTTTCACACTGCGCCCAGTAAACGTCATATGAAACATCGGTGTCTCCGTGGAATTACTGGAAGAGTGTTTAGCTGCTTGGATAGCCACCCGCCGTAACGTAGCGAGTCCAAGACAGTGTAAGATTTTTTTTCCCGACTATAACGCTTTCATTTGCCAGCTTCCCCTTGCGGGCATACCTGACTTTGTTACTTTCCAGGAGGCATTACAAGAAGCGGGGTTTCTCTCAGTTGGCTGGGTTAACTTAAGATAGAAGTCATGATTATCCAATAAGAGTTTAGGTAAGGAGCATTATAGGAACATCCATTCATTCATTCAACAGTCATGACTTCTAGCTTAAAAACCCAGCTAATTGAGAAATCTTGCACTGTGGAACATTTCCCAGATATTTTCCCGTATCTGACGAGGCTGAAGTCTGCTATTTATTCTTAGGATCCGTGCCCTAAATAGGGGATGTGTTTCAAGTGAGTTGAATGCTGTGTATGATTTCTCAGATATTATTATCATCATTGCTATTACTATTTGAAGATACTTCACTATATATTTTTCAATTTAATGCCCTCTGAAACTGGTAGTCTTTCATTAAAACCTACTGTACAAGCAGAATTTGATTTGGGGGCCCCCAACCACCTAAATCAAGATATCTTGCCATGTCAAGTGCTCTTGGGGGCCCCCTGGTGGCGTGGGGCCCCAAGCGGCCGCTTAGTTCGCTTATGCCTTGGGCCGGCTCTGGTACAAGCAATACATTTTCTGCCCAGGTTTAAGGCTTCTTTGCAGTTTACCTATGAGAAAGTGCCGTGCAGTTTATAATAAAAGTAATATATGAACAAAACGTTTAAGCTATAGCACTTGTGTTTATTTCACATAAGAATTTCACACATCTCCCTGTAATGGAAAGGATGAAATTACCCAGACTTAATGTGATTTTTCTTTTGTAACAGTAAAATTCCGGTAGCAGCAGGGCATAATGAGAACATAAGAAATATATAAACGAGAGGAGGCCATTCGGCCCATCAAGCTCGTTTGCTGAGAACTTAACTAATAGCTCAGAGTTGTTAAAATCTTGTCTAGCTCTGATTTAAAGGAACCCAAGGATTTAGCTTGC
>JAODKL010000521.1:7558-28986 GCA_026780765.1 Petrocephalus schoutedeni
TAATAGGGTGTGTGTATGTGTGTGGGGGGGGGGTGTATGTAATTTGGTCTCCAAGTCCGAATACCATTGCTGAATCCATGGTGATAAGTTGCTAGAAGTTACTTGAGTTTGAGCAGATCTGGTAAGAACAGGGGAAGGATGGGCTAGAAGTTGGTCGTTAAGATTGGTGCCGAATGTGTTAGTGGTGTGTAGTAGACTCAGAGGACCGAACACTTATGCAATCGGCGTTTCGGTTGGGTGCCGTATAATAGGCGTTTGTTCTGAGTGGCCATAATCAGCTTGTGGATCTGTGCAGTTTGCAGAAGCTTCTGTAATTTTCCTGTTTTTACTCTTTTGTCTTTGCTGTCCTGGAAACACGGAGAGTTTGGCTCACTTGCTACTGAGAGAGATTATGTATTCATGCACGGTCTCTCAAAGTATGACAGGAATTAAAAGGGGACAAGCTCAGAGCCGCTGAGCCTGGGAGAGAGCTATATGCACAGTCCTTTCACAAGCAAGGCACGTACCCTCACTGAACCTGTCATTTCCTCACATGCCTTTGTGGTCTTATCATATTTGTTCTTCTCCGCTTGACTGATATTTAGTGTGTGCCCTCCTGACATTATGGAGATTAGTCTTTTGTGGGAAAGGCACTTTTTATTTTAGTTTGCGAGGGGAGCTAATCTGCTAGCCGACGTTATTGCAGCATTGAGAGAGCACTTCACAAAGTGTGAACCCCTGAGACGAACAAATATAAACCCCGTCTGGGCACACGGTCGTTTCTGTGTATGGCCGGTCACTTATGATGACGTCCATATGAGTCCCATGGAGTCTCATAGCAATGACCTTCTAGAGAGCTAGGATTTAAACTGCCAGCAGGGGGCAGTGTAGTTCTCCTTTTAGTATTTAGTTTCTTATGTTGACCACTGATCTGTGAAAGTGTCAATTGTAGAAGTGGAGGCAGGAGGGAGGTGCTGATTTGGGTAGGGGGCGTAAATCCCAGTGGGGGCCCTTTCAGATATCCTTGGCTGCCCAGGTATATACAGATAGATTTCAGTTGATGTGCTGCTAAAGGCATCACTTAGAAGAAGGAACATAACCGATTCACATCAGTTAGAAAGCCTATTTCCACTCGCCGTGCTCTTAAATAAGCGTTTATTTAAGCAGGCTAATGCCTGCCCTTGTTTTATTTCCCCCGATTGTATTTCATGTTTGCTATCACAAAGAAAAGCTCTCAGTACAATCGCTTGTTCAGTGTGGATTTCGGATGTCTTTAAGCTAGATGGTGAGGTAAAGAATTTAAATAAAGTGTATGACCGACAGTCGACATGGATTAGAGTTTTATCTTTTGTATATTTTTTTTTTTAGTTTTCTTCAAAAGTTAATGTTTGTGCAGTGATGTTTGAATTCGGAACGCCCCGTTTCCTGTAAATTTTAAGACGAGATACAGCTTGAAGGTGACTGAGAGAGAGAGATTTGTAGAAGTGAGAGCACACTGATATCCCGGTTAGTGGCTCCGCACATTTCAGAGAGACCTACCTCTTGTGACTGCCGTTATTTATATATTTACAGGAAGTCATGCCGTAATCCGCGATTTCTGCCGGATTGCATAATGTCGGTCTTGGTAGCATCGCTGCGGCCTGTAGGGGGCAGCATGCCCCGAATAATCCCTTCTGCTGGGCTCGTCGGCTGAGCGCACCAGCGACGCGGCTGACTGGATGTGGCTCCCCATCGGGAACCAGGGGCGGCCCGAGTTCCGGAGCAGCACGAGGTGCCTTGCGCACTTAGGTTTTATTTCTGGGCCCGAAACGGCCCACTGCTGAGGGTTCCGCTTTCATTGCTTTGGTTCTGCTGCCCCCACCCACCACCCATCCCGGTATAATTATGTGCTCACAGGTCATGGCAGGGTTATCGTTAATGAAAACTACACTAGGGGTGGCACAGTGGGTGGTAGGGCTGCCTCATACCTCTGGGACTGTGGCTTGTGTCCCTGGCTCCATGTGTATGGAGTTTGCGTGTTCTCCCCGTGTCGTCATGGGGTTTCCTCTGGGTGCCGTTATCTCTCCCAGACGCCTGAAATGTGCGGCGACAATATAAACTTTCAGTTAGTCTTGTATTAAAATTGCTTTCCTGACTGTTACAGATTAGTGCTGATATGGCTTTGGCATGCTGTCAGTCGACCCGGTAGGATTGTGCTTGGTATGGAAGCCCTCCCTGATTTCACTCACAGAATGGTCCTCATATCTCCTTAATTTACCACCCTCCTTATCTTCACGACAGCTTATCGATGGGCAGACTTCAGAATCACACAGGTCTCTAGAGCTACAGTACAGCTTTATCGCCACCTCACGTGAGCAGTGCGCTCCGGGAGGATCCCATAAAGGCGTGGCTGAAATGAGGATGCCCCCTGATTGGCTGTCTGTCTGCAGGGCTTCCTGATCGGGGCGCGGCCCGAGAATGCCTGCGAGCCCATCGAACCTCCGCCCCTGAGGAGCAACTCCAGTGGCGCCTTCATCGTCCTCATCAAGCGATTCGACTGCAACTTTGACGTAAAGGTGGGTATCTCCTGCTGCTGCGGCTGGCCGCAGAGTATGTAGCGGGTGGCAGTGCATTTCCTAAATGCTGCTGTGGGTGACTGTGAAGTCCGTGGCGGGTGGCACTGCATCTCCTAGCTGCTGCTGCAGCTGGCTGTGGAGTATGTAGCGGGTGGCACTGCATCTCCTAGCTGCTGCTGCGGCTGGCTGTGGAGTCCGTGGCGGGTGGCACTGCATCTCCTAGCTGCTGCCGCGGCTGGCCGTGGAGTATGTGGCAGGTGGCACTGCATCTCCTAGCTGCTGCCGCGGCTGGCCGTGGAGTATGTGGCGGGTGGCACTGCATCTCCTAGCTGCTGCCGCGGCTGGCTGTGGAGTATGTGGCGGGTGGCACTGCATCTCCTAGCTGCTGCCGCGGCTGGCTGTGGAGTATGTAGCGGTTGGCACTGCATCTCCAGGGTTTGGGCCTTTGGATTCTGCCTCTCTGGAGTTTGCATGTTCTCTCCCTCTGTTCTTGGGTTTCCTCCAGCAGTCCTAAAACAAGCTGGTAGGTGGATTGCTGCCTAAGTTGCCCGCAGTGTGTGCCCTGCGATAGACTGGCGTCCTGTGGTGTGTGTCCTCTGTCCGGTGCCCTCTGCATCCTAGAACAGGCTGTGAGACCTGTGCAGCCCGGTATTGGAGGAGTGGTGATGTGCGTGTGTGCGCGTGCGTGTGTGTGCGCGCGTGCGTGTGTGTGTGGTCATGTATGTATATCTTACATTGTGAGGACCAACTGTCCACATAAAGTGATTAAAAAAACCTGTTATTTAGACCGTTGGTTAAAACTGAATTTTGTAAAAATCTGTGACTGCAATCACAAAAACTGAAAATGCCAAAGTCTTGTATTTTGACTGGTTGTCTATGGTTAAGGTTAGGGCTGGGTGGGGTTATGTCCATAGAAATAAATAGAGAGGCCGCATGACGATACGGAAACTTTCTCTCTTAATCCACATCAGTGATTATTAAACTGATATTTTAAGTCGGATATTTGTTTACCACGCGATGTCTTGTGTTCTGTCAATTCCAGAACAATTGGAAGGATTACTAAGGCACGCTGCTCTGCAGGCACTAGTGGGAACTGACAGCCTGTGTATTGCACAATGCTTTTATTTGGTACTTTTTGTTATTCTTAGATGGTGTAGTGTAAATTTTAGTAGAATAGTGCTATTAAAATTCATAACGACAGGTCATTTTATGCCGATTGCTGGTTACTTGAATGCTGGATGTGAGAGCTTTATAGTGTAGATGGGTTTATTTGTTGCGTGCAGGTGTGCACGGCGACTTTGGTTTCTTTTTACCCAGCATGAATCCGGTTGTGTCGCCGTTGCCTCCCCTCCACATTCTGATTCCCTTAATGAATGGCTATAACTGAGCCCGTCTCTTTCCCTCAGTACAAAGCCTAGCCTCCCTTATCGCGCTCCGCCCTGAAGAATTGCTGCATAATGTCATCCGAGCCTCGCCGCTGCGGGGGAGGTGTCAGCGCGCAGAAAGACGTGGCGAAGCGTTTTTCCCCGTGTTTCACCTTCATGAGGCGAGACCTCGTCTCACTTGGGGGGGGGGTTAGGAACGCAGGCCCCCGGGGGGCAGGATCCTGTCTGGGGCTGTGGATCCATGTGACGTCCCAGCACCGGCCAGAGATGGCGGCTGTCGAGAAGTAAATAACGCACACGGGCTCTGCACAGTGCGAGGCGTCCCCCAGGCAAGGTCAAGATCCAGTTTACTTTGGGTGCCTCGCATCTGGGGGCGGGGCTTAATCAACGAAGTGGACAGGGCTGACGTATATAGTCCACTCAAAGTGTGACAGGTGCCCCTCACAGCCTCCTCTTGCCTAAATAACAGCATAGAGGTTTATCGGTATAGCACAGATAGTAATCTTTGTGTTCTGGTCCAATTAATGGGTGTGGAACCTGTATCTATCCATCCATAGATCTTCCACCCCGCTTGTCCAGGAGCCAGGAGCCTGTGCCAGGAAACAAAGTGCATTCTTTCATCCTGCCTTGGCTGTCTGTGTAATGTACTTGTTATTTAGTGGCCTTTGATCTCGGCTAGCTGGAATGCCAGTCTCTGACGTGGTGGTGTGCCGGGTGTCCATGGTGTCCATCACCGGAGCCCTGGCCTGAGGGGGAGGCCGGGTGCATCCTGTCCAAAGAGAGTGTCCCTCGGTTGACTGGCTATTTATATGGGGGTGGGGCCTCAGTTGGCCCTCCCACTGCCCTCCACGTCTTAGCCAGGACTTGGCACACGCACACTCGCTCCCTACACCCATCTCCTGGGTTACCGGCACTGCGGGGAGCATCTGCCTTGTGGGTAGAGATCTTATTGTCCTTCGTTGATATTAAACCTGGTTGAAAGCTGGCATTTCTCATCAAGCACTGTGACGCAATAAAAGACCTTTGGGACCGGAGCAGGGAAAAATGCTTATTATATGCCAGTGGGCGTGGCCTGGAATATGGGGCGTGGCCTGGAATATGGGAGTCCCAGGTGCACTGATTCATGGCCGTAAAACTGTACTACTGGGGTATAAAAACTGTGATGGTTTCCATTTTAAGTCTTAGTTGTAATGTCCTCTGCACTGTACACTGGAATTGTCTATATGTCCAACACACTGTCTTATTGTCTGACTCGCAGACAAGGGAGAACACTGAAGTGGTGCTTGTGAGCTCACAGGAGTGTGTGTGTATGTGTGTGTTGGTGTATCTGGGTCTGCATGCCTGTCTGTGTGTTTGTCTATGGCTGTGTGTCTGTCTGTGTGTCAGAGTGCCTGTGTTTGTCTATGTGTGTGTCTCCGCCTGTGTTTGACACACACGTTTGCATTGATATCTTTGTGAGAATTGTCCATTCATTTCTATGGAAAAATCCTAATCCATACAGTGGCACCCTTAACCAGCCCTAACTTTAACCATAAGTAACCGAACAAAATACAAGGTTTTTGGCTGTTTTAGTCAGAGATTTTTATAGAATTGAATCTCCCCTTGTAGGGACTGAAAAAATTGTCCCCATGACATTTAATACATTGTGGGGACATTTGGTTCCAACCATGTAATACTTACTGTACATGACTGCCCCCCCCCCCCCCACACACACACACACACACACACACACCCAGCTCGACTGTGAACCGGCCCTAAATGATGACCGGTTTCCGCCTCACCCTGCGGCTTGCTGGGCTTATCTAATCTAAGGGGCTGCCTAGTTGGTGTACTAAGGAAATTCATAGAAACCGAGGGCGGTGTCAGTGAGAGGGTGAGGGGGCTGGTGGTCCCACATGGCAGGAGTTTCAGGAGAGCAGCGACCCGCCAGTATGAGGCTTTCTCTGCATGCTATGTGCTTCAAGGCACCGCAGTAATTACTGATGCTATCGGCCTGCAAACAGACTAATGATTCATTTTAAGTAATGTTTTTTTGGGGGGGGGGGGGTAGAAGTGTTTCCAGAAGTGGCTCTGAGTTTGGTATTAATGTCCGTTTCTCACTTATTTGCCAGATGTATAGCTGCACTGCAGAATATACTTGATGAGCCGTTCTCTTTCAGTGATGCATTATGGGTAATTTTTCAGAAGTTGAACCGTGCTATAGTTTTCTGTATAAAAGAAACGAGATTGTAGGAGGGATAGGATTGCCTGCAATTCGAGTAGGCAAACTAAGTAAGCAGACTAACCTGCCAGTCACTGCTCTGTTGGTAGAATTACATTGGTGTAATTAAATGTAAGGTCCTTCCCCCCTAAGTAAAAGGAGTGGGTCATAGTGCCAGGTCAAGAATGTACATGATGTTCTAATTTCTGCCTGTGCAAACATCCTCCCCGGCAGCACGGGAGCTGTTTTCCTTTGGTTACTGTGAAATGAAAATCCCTCCTTTTCAGAGCTTTAAGAGTATCATAATGTTTGCATCTAACCAAAGGGTGGTACCTTCATATACCAGTGAAACAATCACTTAAGAAAAGCAGAGTGTCTGCTTAAGGCAACTCTCTTAATACGTTTTAAATGTGATCTGTGTTTTTAGAATGTATGCATGCTGTTTTGGGGAAAAAAAGGCCAAATACATCATAGCACTATGAAGGCTGAAATCGCATGACCGCGCAGTTTGTCTGTTGTGGCTAAGGAGTCTCCCGGAGTAGGGCGAACCGAAGAAAAGCCGGGTGATCTTCATCCGCCTGGGTTCTGACGGGGCATCGTTAATCTGCGAGTGCCAGTGCTCAGATCTGCTGCGGCGTCATCCACAGCAGCGTGTAGGACATGAATCAGGAGAACGCATCTGTTTACATAAGCCAGTGAAAGTACGCGAAACCGTTACAGATTCCGGGGAATTCCTGGCTGCCGGGGAACTGTTTACGATCAGATGTGTGGAGGGAGGTCACGTGACGGGGAAGCCGGAAGTGGGCGTGGTGAGATGTTTGGTCTCTGGTAGCGGCGTTGGCTCCGCGTGACAGTGACACATGGGCCTGACATGCACACAGCGTGCCTGTTGGTGCGCCCTAATTAGTGGTTTCAGCTTTTTCACTTAGCTACTAGTTTATTTAGCTTATATTTAACTCCACCCCCCCCCACAATGTTCAAACCAAAGTTATGCCCTTGGACCCTGTACTGCTATAGACATCCTTAATCTTCGTCAAGAGCGATTCCCTGGTATGTTTAAGCAACATCCTCTGAGACCGCAGATTAGATTAACGGCAAAATGCTTTTTTGTGGTTACAAGGGTTATAACTTAATATAGCTGATGTCAGTATGGTTTCTTTGCCCTGTTTTCTTGTTATATTCTATGGCCCAGACTTGTGTGTTGTCATCGTTGTCATTGTTTATTTTTTATTCAAAGTGCTGCTTGGATTCACACTGAGACCACGATGGATTCACGTCGACGTAGCAGATTCTGAACGTCGATGTGGCTTGTCTCTGAAATCCGATTGCCATATGTTTACATAAATTTCTACAAGTAAATGCATTGTTGGTTGATGAATTGAACAAAAACGTAGACTGTCCGGGATTCCCCGAGGACTGGGTTTGGAAACGTGGATATAAAGCGATGATCCCAAACTAGTACTACTAGTCATAGTAGAACTTGGTAATAAACTATATGAACAAAATGCTGAAGCGCTGTGCGTTATCGACACGGGGTGTGAAGGCGCTGTGACTTTGGCGATTGTAATAAAGCTCTCTTCCCCCCTCCAGGTCCTCAACGCGCAGAAGGCTGGGTACAAGGCCGCCATTGTTCACAATGTGGACTCGGATGACTTAATTAGCATGGGATCCAATGACCGTAAGTCCTCCAAAACACACAGATGTGTATTCGTGCCGATTTTCATTATTCTGGGGCTAAAAATGGGGCCAGATCAGATGGAGATCCAGATATAAAGCTCACACTTCCTTTCACCAAACTGTAAGAATCCTTCAGCGCCTATTCATGCCAGACTCATGCGCTCTGTTATTCCTTCTACCACCACTTATATTTATTGCTTATTTATCTTTCCACGTATATACTATAAAACACCATTGATGTGTAGTACTGTGTACTCCCACAATGCATTGCTGCTTGGAGCATGCAAGCATAAGAAGCTCACTGTCTTTTTATGCTGTGCGACTGAATCTGAATCAGCAGTGCTCAACAAATTTTAGCCATCCATCCATCCATCCATCCATCCATCAACCAGTTATCCCAGTCAGTCAGATTGCATATTTATAATGTGCCGTGTTTGCTTGGCTTCTCCCATCGCCAAACGGCCCTCCCTCGGCGCCTTTCTCACTCTCTCGCACTTCTGTTAGCGCGCTGGCAGCCTGTGCATTGTGGTTCCTCGACAGGGGAACTCGCCGCGTTCCCGGCTTCGCGCTGGCATATGCTTCCCCGCGCTCCTGGCGGTGACAGTGCCGTCCTACTGTGACGGCTGCGGGGACCAGACTACTGCCGCGGCTCAGCCATCCTTTCGTTTTCTTTCTTTACCCTTTATTTTACCGGGCATAGCACTAAGAACAAATTCTAATTCACAATCACAGCCTGACATCCATACTCATGTTTTCAGAGCTCGTCATTAATATGAAATCGCGATTAGCATATGCAGGGAATAATAATCAGGTGTGCTGGCTTGCATTAGGTGCAACAATGGCAATTAATCAGAGGTAAACCAACATAATTTCTGAAATGATGACTACAGACAGACTTTGGGCACAAAGTGAATCTTAGTACTGTATTGTTTTATTTAACGTAGCTAGTATCCCTCATTGAGTTGATATTTTATTACAGCCGTTTCCCTGGTTGTTCTTACAGTGGATATTTTCAAGCAGATAGACATTCCGTCAGTGTTTGTTGGCGAGGAGACGGCCAATTCCCTGAAGGAAGATTACACGTATGACAAAGGGTGAGTGGTTTTGTATTATCCGTGAACGCGGGGCTCTGTGCACACTGTGCGCTTATGTTGGATTACATCAGCTGAAACTGCATAATTAGATACCTGCTTCCATATCAGTCCATCTTCTGACTGCTTATTCTGGACGGGGCCATGGTGGCCCAGAACCTGCCTACATTATACAGCCATGTGGACACCAAGGAGGTGTTGAAGCCAAGTGTATTAATATGAAACCCGTCAGCCCAGTGTTGCAGTAATGGCCTGGGCTCTTCTAGGGCTGCTTCCCATTAGATGTTGGAACACTTCTGGTGGGGATTTGCCGCCATTCAGGTTGGGTATCGATGTTGGGTGATCAGGTCCCTTTCTGTGGGTCTGTGTGACCCAGTACTGCACCACTGAACTCGCTCCCAGGCACTGAGACCTTCAGAATCGTGCCACCTGCGTTTGACCAGGGCAGCTCTGTCAGGGCAGGAATGTGGCCAAATGACTTGGCGTCCTGTGATGGTGCCGAGCTGAAAGTCACTAACCTCCCACTCTGCTGCAGGAGATTGCGTGACTGACTGCTTAAATTTATACACCTGTGTCAGCAATGGGTGCGGGTTAATTAGGCAACTCCTTTAATTAATTGGGGTGTCCGCGTGCTTTGGCCATATAGTTTATTACCAAGTTCTATTATGACTAGTAGTACTAGTTTGGGATCATCGCTTTATATCCGTGTTTCCAAACCCAGTCCTCGGGGAATCCCGGGCAGTCTACGTTTTTGCTCCCTCCCTGCTCCCAGCCAATCAGGAACTCCGAATACCTGGTACAGGAGCGCTGGGGGCTGAGAGGAAGCAAAAACGTGGACTGGGGTCCCCCGAGGACGGGGTTGGGAAACGCCGCGCTATATAATTGGTCATTACTATGTAAATACTATGTTCTAGATCATGACCTAATATACCATAGGAATGAAGTATTGCTTTTCATATTTAAACATTTTGCATTTAAATTTATTAACCATTTAATTAATCATTAAAGTGTTGAATTGCACTATCCGCGCCAATTCGAAAGTTTTAAAGCTTTTATTTTTTATGTTTTATATGTTGCTTATATTTGTGGAGCCACACAAACCGCATACGATGCGAGCTGGCTGTGTGTGTGGGTTAAATTCTAAAATGCGTTTATCCCGCGACGCAGCCTCAGCACCAGTGCTATTTTTAACGCCCCCAATCTGTTTGTCTTCTTACTGCCCCTAGTGGCCACATTATCCTCATGCCTGAATTCACCCTGCCTTTGGAGTATTACCTGATCCCCTTCCTCATCATAGTGGGAATCTGCCTCATCCTCATCGTTATCTTCATGGTAAGTGGTGGGCGCCCGGACGTCACCTATTCCGTCGGGAAGCCCCGTTCCCTGCTGGACCTCCTCTGACAGGGTGGGTGCTCTCCTCTGGGCCTCTGTGTTTCAGATCACCAAGTTTGTTCAGGACAGACACAGGGCAAGACGAAGCCGTCTCCGCAAGGACCAGCTGAAAAAGATCCCCATTCATAAATACAAGAAAGGTAGGGTGGGGGGGGACTGTGCCGGGGGGGGCGCACTGCTTTCTCATAGCTGGGATTCACGGGAGGCTCTAATTTCAAGGTCACACATTAGAAATACCTACCACTAATAAGCTAGTTGTCCCATTTAAGGAATATATTTCTTAGAACGTTGGCCTGTTTTTTTTTTTAAGGGAAATGTCTTTATCTACTGATATAAGTCAGCCCACACTGTGCGTCTGTTCCCAGGAGGCTTTGCTCTTGCATCCTTAAGGTACTTAATCTGAATTAGCAGGCATGGGTGGAGATGAACTTGGTATGCCTGTCATTTCATTTCATTTATTTATTTGTTGCTGAATTCCCATTGGCTGTTCTGACTTACTGTAAAACCTGTTACACCCGTCACATGACTCCCTATGGGAGTGACTGCACTGGGGTGTACAAGTTAATGCTGCTCTCTCAGAAGCGAAGTCAAAGCCAAGTAGTGGGTTTTCCACACAAGAGACGGCTCCCGGCTCCGGCCCACTGGGCTGAGACGGAAGGAGACGTGGCGGTTTGTACTTAAGGCCAGAAGTGAGGAGCAAGTGGGCCAAGTCAGACGGGGTAACCGCGGCAACCTGTCTCTCTCCCCCGAATCAGATGGCAGCCCTTTCCTCCAGCTCAGGGGGTGTTTAAAGATGTGGGCAGTACGATGTAACTGGCTGCAGGAATACAGCAGCCATTCCGGCAGGGGTACATGTGCCTCAGTGAGCTGTGACGTGAAGTTGACCCCCCAGACGGTCCACAGTTTTGCTCCCTCCCAGCTCCCAACACACCAAAAAATCAAGAGCAAACCAAACGAGCCCCGAATCCCTGCTTCAGGTGTGTTGACAGCTGGGAGCGAGCAGAACTGTGGACTGTCTGGGGGTCTCTGAGACCTGGGTTGAGAAACACTGGTCTAGGTTGAACACCAAGTATAGATGGGCAAATTTTAATACCCAAAGTGGCCTTCTGGCTGGTTGTAGCCCAAAACCCACGATGACGATTTGACTGATTTAATGGCAGCAAATTCAAATGCGCACGTAGATCAAACTATATGTTCAATTAATTCTCTGTACAGAAGAATGTTTATCCTAATTATCAGTGATGGCTGATGTTAAAATAAAAATGTGCCCGTATTTATCGAAAACTAGATCTTAATAAAAAAATAAAAAGGACCTTGAGTACACTTTCATAGTCTAACAACATAATAGTTTAATAGTGTAATAATAGCTTAATAGTGTAATAGCCTAGGTGGTGTAATAATGAGGGAGCTGCTTGGCTGGCACCACCTAGGTTACTGACTAGGGGTGTTCCCTGCTCTGCTCCTCTGGGGCCGGGCCATGACTCTGCAGCTTTGCAGCGTCTGCTTTGTCGACAGGAAGCCGTCTCTAATTAAAGGCTCGGAGACCCAGCTGTTGGCACTTTCTGTCTGCCCAGAAGTGTGTCACAAGACCCCCCCCCCGCCCGCGCCTTGCCTCCCTCCCTCCTCTGACTCCCCCTCCAGGGCAGAGTTAAAAGGCTGCTTTTCCTGCCTGGAGTTCGGCCCTGATCTGATCCTGCTGACACTGCCCCGCCCTCCCCCCCCCCCCCATCTGCGGCCTCCCCCGCCCTGGCCCCCCTCCCCTCTGCCGGGCCGTGTCCGTTTCTCTGCGTCAGCCGTGACTATCTGCTTGTTATCTGCGCTGCACACCTCTCTGCTCGGATGACCCTGGGCCGCGGCAAGACATGATCTCAGCGAGGGATCCGTGCCCCCCGCCCCCACATCGCCATCCCTCTAAACGGCTCATTCCTGAGGACATGGCTGTGATGGGACCTTTCCCTCAGGCCCCTGAGTGACAGTTTGGGGGGGGGGGGGGGTATGGCTTCAGACTCCTGCCCCTAGATGGGAAAGAAAGTCTGCCTGCTTCTCTAAACACCGACTGGAGGTTCTTCCCTCACCAAAAATAGCGCTGTTCGGAAGATGTGCTCATCTCAATAAACACCTGTCTAACGTATGTGGACACAAATCTGTGTAGATATGGATAAACGCAAACCGGCGCGTTTAGCTGGGTGCAGAGCCCTCCCGTGTCCCCTAAGCAGGGTCTCCCTAAGGAGGGCGGCTTGAGGTGTTTGCCCTGCCCTGATGCCTATGTGGAGTTTAGTATGAACTGGAAGAAGAGTGTTAAACGTGTGCATGTGGGTTGGATTGGTGCCAGGAGCCAGTGGAAGTTTAGTGTTCTGTGAAATTTCACCGTGACGTTGCCCGACTCTGTCGCTTTGAGAGTTCTCCGTCCGCCTGACGTTTAGGGCTCTTCTAGGGTGACTGCTGAAAGCGGCCCTGCTGACGGCGAGCCTTTGCTTTATTTTTATTCTTTTTGCTTTTGCGAAAGCGGGAACTTCCTCCTCTTTCAGCGCCGGTCTTCCTGCATTTCATTGGCATTGTACTTGTACTCCGCATGATGACAAAGTCGAATCTGATCCGAACTGCACATTTTAGTGAATTAGCATTTTGGCTCCTACTTCCAGAGTCAAATTTATCGAAGAGCACATTGTACCTTTTTCTTTTGTTTAAATTGACATGGCGTTACCAGTAGAGCTTTTGGGGATATCTGGAAATGGCCAAAACGCCCTGCTCCGGATCACATCTAAATATAACAGTTCCCTCTCAGTATTTCCTGTCTGAGTCGCTGTGATTCCTTTGCAAACTCCCCCCCACCTCCTTTCCAAATACTTTTTTTTCCACTCCGCACAAGAATCGCATTCAGGGGACAAAATCGAATTCCTAATGGAGGGGGAGCTCGCAATTAATGCTTCGCCCATATATGGCCAGATGCGATCCTGGCCTCGTCCCTGAGACGGAGGCAAAGCGCATTCATTTATAACTTGCGTAAACACTGAAAGACATCAGAGCGCTGTCTCTGCTGGGGAAAGGGTCAGGAAAAAACATTGTGGAATTCCTAGGGAGCGCAAAGTGAATTCTGGTGCATCCGTGCGTGCAGCATTTTCCCGTGTTCCCTTGGACCCTCTGCAACTTGGGGATCAGACAAAATGTTAGAGATCCACTCACTACTTGTCCTCTACTTTAACTACAAGACAGTGAAATGCCTAAAATACTTCATTCTCATTTGCAGTTCTTTGTCATGTACAATTAAACTCCTTTTTAATGAGGTGGTCTAGCTGAAATGAAATGAACTTGAAATGAATGCAGCCATTAATGCAGATTACAGGCGTAGTCCGAGGCCGGTACTGACATGTTCCTCCTCTTGCAGGGGACGCCTATGATGTTTGTGCCATTTGTCTAGATGAGTACGAGGAGGGAGACAAACTACGGATCTTGCCCTGTTCCCACGGTGAGGACAACTGTAGTCATGTTTCTTGCAAAATAAAATGCCCTCCCACTACCAATAAAGAGCACTTGAGTATAGTGGGCACTCTGATGGACATGCCACTCCACTCCCAGGCAGGTCCAGGGGACCCAGCACTCAGTTGTGGCCCTTGAATATTTAAAATTATATATTAACTTGGGTGGGATATTTCCATGTATGTCCTTGACCAGAAGCAGCAGATGTGACTGTGGCTTTGTATGCTGGTTGGTTGAAACAAAATCTTGGTCTGAATTTTGTCTTTTGGTCTTGGTCCACCTCTGCGCTTGGCTGTAGTTCACTCATATTGACGGATTCTGTGCTCACTGCTCAAACATCCCAGCTTACCACTGTAAGTGCGTGGACCCTTGGCTGACCAAGACGAAGAAGACGTGCCCGGTGTGCAAGCAGAAGGTGGTGCCGTCCCAGGGAGACTCGGAGTCCGACTCGGACGAGGGCGACAGCAGCCACGACGAGAACGACGAGGCGTCCGAGAACACACCCCTGCTGCGCTCGCTGGCCTCCACCAGCACGCAGTCCTTCGGCACCATGTCGGCCTCGCTCTCCTACCACGAGCGGGACCTGGAGTCGTCCGAGTACGAGGAGGATGATGACGACGACGACGAGATGGACAGTAGCGGCAGCGAGGAGGTCACTGTGGAGACCGTGGTGGTCCAGCTGCAGCAGTCTCGGCTCGGGCAGGGGAACCCCGCGGTCTGACCCTGAAGGACATCTGCCAACGACTTTAGTGATGTCAAGTAGGATTCCGATATCCATACTGCACTCAGTATTTTCTCTGCCAGTTATGTTCGCAAATCACTATCTGTGCACATCGCAGCCTGGTCACTGGATACGAGAACAAACGACGGACCTGATGGTAGTAACAGGTACTTCCCTAGGAATTTCTATATTTTTGAAGTATATGGTTACCAAAGATGGTCATTTCTGTAGGAACCTAAAGAAAGCCCCATTGCACATAAGAGGAATATACTTTGGCTGTCTTGTATGAACTGCTTTTTATATGCTGTAAATGTGATGAGCTTTTATCTTCACTGTGAAAGGAAAGTCATGTAACACTGTGTGCTTTAAAAGCACAGGCCTTTCCTAACACGTCACGAATCACGAAGGATCGCAATGTGTACATATATAATGTATAGAATTATACAAGAGACAGTATCACAAAGCAACTTTTTCAAAGCGACGACAAACTTTGTAGCCTGTAAATGTGAAAGCCTCTGTATCAGAAGGTAGGGACGTTTTAGAGAAACTTTAAAAAAAAAAAAAGCCTATTATTAACTCAATGGATAAAGTCTTAATGTACTATGCAGTGTTATTTTGTAAACTTCAATGTAATTTCTAATGTAAAGCAGTTTTAAAAGTAGGCATTTTGAAGACGCTTACGTAAATTCCTGTGTTGGCCAGATAGAGCAGGTAGCCATTAATTGATCAATATTGTACTTTCACGCTGGCAAATGCCGCAGACCACCAGGTAAACCAGTGCTGAGTTTCCATCAGACGGCGTACTTCCTTTATGGAGAGAAGCGTGGAGACGTTGTGAGGTTTATACCGACCACAATTTTAAGTTCTTATTTTTATTAGCGGGTCAGCCGCTCGCCTAGAGATGTCACGATGTCAGCAGGAACGTGCATTTGACACATCTCCCTTTTATGTGCAGTTTGTTTGCCAACAAACTGGAAACGTCTAGTTGACTTTTATATAAAGATTATGCATGTGTAATGTATTGGTACGCTTAACTCCATATGCATTAAAGTCACATTTTCACTTGAAATCCTGTTATTTTTTTTAAACCTAATTTTAGCCACATAACCAGCAAACTGAAATAAAACCTTGTGATATGCAGTTTAGTAAATTGTAGTAAAAATACTACTGTAGCATGTTTCTGTAACAAGCGGTCAGCAACAATGAAACGCCGCTTGTAAATTATTTCCGTACACAAACACTTTTTAGTGTATGAAACTTAAATGTGATGCAATCTAATGCCTTTTAGCCTAATAAGATATCCAGGTTGATAGATTGTGTGCAGACTGACTGAACTGCATGACCAGACACAGTATCTTATCACATTTTGATATGAAAATTCCATAAAAGCAATAACTGGAATCAAGCTACTATCAACTACTGTTAAAACATTTTAATTAGTTCTATGATCATAGGTTTTCTTTTAACAAATGCTGATTATTGCCCTCCTGTATTCAGAGAACTTAAAAACCTTTGACTGTATACGCAATCCTAAGTGAGGCTAATGGAGGTATATGATTTTAACAACTAAAGCTCTCAGCTGAATTTCTCCCGTATTATAAAAAGGACTTTTAAATTTACATATTGTCTTCCTCTCAGCTTTTCCCAGTTATTGTGGCAAGAGACTAATGGAAGATGATTTCACTGCTATTATGTTGAAGTCTCGCTTCATCTAAATGCTTTCTTTGTTCTTTGGACAAATCCAAACTCTCAAGCTGTCCTATAAAAGTAATTAGCTGTGTGTGACGCACACGTGCTTGAAATGTCAGCATCCTGTTATTCCCGTAAAACGGCACAAGAATGACACCAGCGGTTGAATCTGTCAGTTTTACAAACCCAGTACGCTTAAGGAAATCCCAGTATGGACATTCGTGGAGTCAAACACAGACTTTGTATGCTGTATGAGTTCTGCTGTGGTCTGTGCCACCTTTTACAGGCCACAGAAACTGCTGTGGCAGTATTCAGAGGATCGGGGATTTTGTTTATTCTGATTTCATTCAAGAACATGCATGTATTAGATTTTAATAGATCATACCACATAAATATGGAGGTCTGATTCATTTAGATCAAAACACCGCTCCGCATGCAGCCAAAACTATTGGTACCCTCCATTTTAAACTACTGGTCCTTTTTTTAAACTAATCAATTATCTTTGAAATGTTGAAAGACAAAGGTAATTGGCAGCCACCATTCTTTAATGCATATTCCACAGAACAGACACTTGGCTCTTGATTTACGACAATGTCATTGTAAAAAATACCAATACTTCTGGCCACGTCAGTGTGTGGTGGTACTTAGCCCGCTCTGCCGGTCCAAAGTCTGTGCCTCTTCGCGGTGCCCGTGCTCTCCTCTTACCACCAAAGAGCTGATACAGGATCCTTAAAAACAGCAGTTCCAACCAGAAATCTGCACTGCTGCGTCACCTTATAGCTAGACCTCGAATCGAGGCACCGTAGTCCTACAGCATTGCCCGAGTCGCTCCCACTCCCCGGGTCACGGTCGTGCCGGGCGCAGTTTCTGAGCTATGCTCGTCTGCTCACGGCCTGTACGAAACTGCACCACCCGCGGTTACTCCCTTGACGCATCCCAGATAGTTTCATTTGGCGCTCAGGCTGGGCCACAAAGTAAACAACTACTACTACTGGGAGGTGTCCTTATCCACACACCAGTCAACTGGGAATACTGTAATGCACAGTGTATTGCAGAGTGTCTCAAGTCAACATAATTGTTACAATGCCCGTTTTTTTTTACAGCTTCTTTTGGAAACTGTCCATTTTTGTGAATATTTGGAAGGAGTCATTTTAAGTAATGCCCCCACACACTGACCTATACTAAAAAAAATTTATAGTATTAACCTGTGGCTCAAAAAAAAAATCAGAACAATTACCTATGCATTTTTCAAATAAAATTAGAAGCAAATTCATGCAAAACCAAAAAGGCAGCCGGAAAGCAAAAATCCTAACAATATTTAGTGTGCAATGTATTGTCCAGCCATCATTATTAAGTGTCTTCTACGGCTATTTTATGACTTGCAAAGCATCCCTTAAAGATACCTTTGTAAACACATTCTTATAGAATTTCGGCTGATAAGTGAGTACAATTATTGCAGAATAGTTCTAGTTTCAAAAAAGTGTAAGACAAGGAGTGTGCACTACTGATAAAATCAGATGCAAGGTATTTTGCTGGAGATTCTTTCTACTGCTGCTCAGTACGTTTAAATAAACTTTTCTGGGAGGAAAAATGAAGTAGCATATTAAAATTCTCATTTCACACCAATGTAATTATCAATTTTTACAGCCAAGAGACTGTACCCATCACTGACTCATTTAATAGGGTGGGCACAAGTCATGTCAGAACATCCAAATATATTTTAAGGTATTTCTAGGGAAATTTTAAATATTTTGGGTGAAGTGCAGACAATCCAGGTTCATTCAGTACTGTCCAGCTGTGGTGGACTGCCTGCTTCACAAATATTGCTACCTGTCAATGTGCTGTGAATGACAACTTGTACTCTGTGACACCTGTGACACCACTGCTGCCCACAACACGACTGTGCCTGCTGTCGGTCATATTACAATATGCCAAAATGATAGTTTGTAGTGTCTTTAAAATCACATACTAATCATGCATGATACAGCCGGACAATTAGCATGGTAGCTGTAGTGCTTTGCTGAACAGCACCAGATTCCCACTCTGCTGAGGCCCATCTTCTAATGGGTGAGGGTCATTGGGTCTGTCCAGCCAGGCTGGGATGACAGTCCACCCCCGCCCCCCCCATACACACACACAGGAGACATCGGTTAGCCCAACAATGTCTGCAGAAATCCCACACGACATGGGGAGAACATGCACACCCCACAGAAACCAGAAGCTGGATTCAAACCCCCAAACCTTTAGGTGTAAGGCAAGTACTGCCTGCGCCCACCAGCTGCCTTATCCCAAACATCAACACTCAGCGTTTCCACCCTCGAGGAACGATCACGTTATGTTACGTTAAGAAATCAACACACCCACAAGTCATCTGGTTGGAATAAATTTATTTGATCTGTGTGTAAACAAGGGTCATATTCCCCCCATAATTTTATGGCATTTCTTATGCATATTAAATCTGATGTTCTACTGTATCCCAAATAAGAAAAAAAAGTTTAGGGAAAGAACATAAATCAGCAAGATTAGATGTAACTGGTACATACTCAAGGCTTTAACATTCTGAGCTTATGCTAAAAGCTCTTAAGTGCCATTTGATTTTCTCTTCTTGGGCATGGGTTAAAATGCAATCCAGAACAGCAACAGACCATCTCTTAAAATTATGGCACGGGTACACAGAATTTGTATAAATTTCCACAAGACGGCAAGGCCTTCTTATTCCAACCAACACCATTTCCCTGCACGTGTAAGTGAATTGCTTTTTTTTTTTCCATTTACATTGGGCATGTTTAGTACCATGCTTCAACAGACATTTCAGTATCAGAGGAATAGAGCACAGAGAAATTTATTCCACAGTTCTCTCCACAGCAAGGGATTACAAGGTCAGATGCAATCGTTAATTTTAAAAAAAAAAAAAAAAAAACCCGAAAGAGCTGACGAAATGGAGACTGCCACTCCATCAGGCTAATGCTAAAGTTCAGCAGCAAACATTACTGTCAATTCAATATCAGTTAGTGTTTTGTTGTTAGCCAACAAACCGCAGTCTTCCTTTTCAATGCTTAATGCCTTTGGGCAGTTGTTAATTCCCAAATTGCAGCTAAAATTGGTCCTATGAAAAATGTTTAAATGGGACAATCCAGACGGTCATGTATGGATATCTAACGTCCAAAATGGCAGCCTTTAAATTTTTTTTTAAAAAATTACAGAAGCTTGCGGAAATGAACTGACTCTGCATATGTAACAGTGGAATGTCCATGGAGATCATATAGTCAGGGATATGGTAAAGAGGTTAGGGGAAAGTCTACCTGCAGCAACGACTATGCTGATGTGCTGTTAGACCCAGAATATCACCAGAGCTACATTGAGGTAATAGCAGGAAGAAAAATATTGGTGCAGGATACTGCAGCTCAAATCGAATTGGAGCTTGGAAAAAAAGGAAAAAAAAAAAACGGATAGTTTACATTAGGGGCAAGCCTCAATGTGATGGAGTGCCACAAATATGTTGTTTAGAATGAAGAAAAAAAACTGCTAAGGTAATAAAGGAAAGATACTTAAGTTTTGGCAGGAGTTCAAAGGCTGGGATTCAACAAATTAAAGACCAATAAAGCTACAGTTTCCCCCAAACCCAGGAACCCCAGACAGCCCACTGCCTGGCAGGGAGCAAAATCGCAGGCTGTCTGGGGGGGGGGGGGTCCCCGAGGACCGGGCTGGGAAACACCGAGCTAGACGATATGCATGCAGTTTCCCTCCCAGACATGCTCTAGAAAAGGAAGACGGTATGAGCATGTAACCGCTCAAAGTGCTCAAAAGGCCATTGGGCGATCCAAGGCTACTACCAGGCACCTTCATGTAGGCTCGTCAGTTAAAAATTCCTTCACTAGCTATTTGCCAAGAGCCCCGTGTTTCACTAAGCAGCGCCCAGACTTATATCAGCTTTCATTTTAAATAAAGTCATTGCATTATGATAATAGTGTATGATATACTAAGGTGAAACAATGATGCCAAAGCAGGATTGGGTATACAGTGTAAATGCATACAAATTAAAGCAGTACTTGGGTGGGAGGTTAAAGGATGACAAAACAAAGGAAAAATAAAATTGTGGGAGAGGGAAGCATCTACCGACTACATCAGGTAGTTCTCTTGACGCAACAGGGTGATTATGAGCTGCTAGATGAACGGGAAGAGGCTGCTTAATATCCAGACCTTCTCAGGTACTCGCCCATGTGATATGCTTTCTTGTTGAGCTGCCCTCCATGGATACCATCCTTTCCCATGACTAAAACCAATGCTGGAGTACACAAGAAAAACAAAGAACAAATGAACAAACCTTGGACAGGAGGGAAAAAAAATAGCATTCCCTACTACCATAAAGATACATCAATGACCGTCACCCCAGAACCATTAGTCGCTATTTATGTTGTTAATGTGACTGATGGGGAAATGTAACAGCATTTTATTTTTACCTCCTTAGTTATTTTTTTTATTTTTACTTTTTTTTTTTAAACCAAGCCTGACTAAACTAGAACCCAGAATCCCTTAAGTATTTCGCCATTGTATATGCCTTCTTATTCAATCCGCCTCCGTGGACCCCCTCCTTGCCCATTACAAGAACCAAGACTGAAAGAAAAGGAGAAAGGGAGGTTTAGAGAAAATGCAGCGGAAGTCAGTGCAAAGGTTAAGACAGCAAGACTTAAAAGGCGTAGAAGTTAGTCGAGATCTGGTTTGTTAGTCACCCAGAAGGAAGCGTTACCGAAGCATTCATTTTCATGCTATTGACCCACCTGAAGACACTGACAGTCTTCAGAAATGTACCCTCTACCTACAGAGTGCCATATTTATTTTTTATATATAAAGAAACGGCTCAGCTCTGACTTTCTTAATCACATCAAACACATGAGTGACGAAGTTGGTGTTGGGAAAATCGTTCGTTTGTATACAAATTATAAAGACAACTTCCTCAGGCTTGCTGTAGAAAGAAGTACACCAGATGATGCTTTATAATGAAGACAATGTAACAAAAATATATGCACTTAAACATCCAAGCAAAGCTGGGAAAAGGCCTTAAATACTACATTATACCAGCAGCTGCAAGGCCATTTCCAGAGAATGCTGCTACACCACACAGTTTTAATGACAGTGGTTGGCTTCTCCTCCCATATAACTCACAGGCCTATGGCATTTCCCCAGAGCCAACCACAGAACTATAGTGCTCATCCAACACTGCAGTGACCAGTCACATTAAGCGGCCATCTAAAACCACAATTT
>JAODKL010000522.1:0-10225 GCA_026780765.1 Petrocephalus schoutedeni
TAATCATTTTTGGGTTCCTCCTGCAATGGCAGAATAATTCTGTAGCAAAGAAATGAAACAAAACTTAAGATTTAACTGGAGGAGCAAAGACACCTTTCCTTTGAAACCTCTGCCTGTTGAATAAAATTGATATTGATATGGATGATATTATAGCCGGCTACTTAGTTATAATATAAGTGATGAATCATTAATGGTGACTGGACCTTGATCCTCTACTCTTTGTATGACCAACACTAATTAAAAAATTATTTTCATGTATTTTTGTAACACAAAATATGACAACAACCTACCTCTGGCTTGAGCGTATCAATTTACATAGTAATCTTCCTGTTCATTAAGTAATTAAGGCCAGAAAACACTATGAGTTATTCAGTTGCCACTATCCTACATAATAATGTTTTCATCAAATTAATTGCATCACAGATGGCCAAGTTTTTGCAAATGCGGCATTACAAATGAATTATTTAATTGACACTAAACATCAGTCTTTAGCAATATACTTATATTTTTTTATAAAATCGGTTGATAACATGGAAATATTAGTGTTAATGTTATTCAGTGTTGTTGCGCCCATGTTTCAAGCAAATTTAATAAAAACAATAGTATCCTACAGAGGGTGCCAAGCTCTTTATAATTACACACTTCAAGGGGCAGTTCACCCTAAAACTGAAAAATATATGTTTTAGACAGGCTTTAATGGTATCTATCCATCTTGGTTCTTCTGCTGGGGGATGTCTAATTTTGAAGATATAGGCCATACAAATGTCGGGCTTCTTCCGAGTATAATGGGAGTGAATGGCATTCTTTCTGAAGCGGTTAAAATGCCTAAAACATACCTTTTTCAGTTTTAGGATGAACTGCATTTTAATGCTATGGTCATGCATGAAAACAATACAGATTTTAATTGCACAAAACATCTGCAACTATGAAAAACTGAGATTCTCTCAGGATTATGACAGATATTGCAATCAATGGCATATGCTACAATTTTACTGCACTTTAAAGTTTTCTCTTTGGAAAACATTGACGTTTGTCAAAGGCATCTATTGAACTTGTCTATTACGTGCATTGATTTATCCATATGGAGCATTTCATAGCTGATTATCCAGTTAATGGTCATGGCACCTATGCACGAAGGCACAAGGTAGGGTACATGCTGGATGGGATTCTGACCCATTGCAGGGCACATACTTTCAGGGGTATTTAAAGTCACCAATATAACTAATAGCATGTGTTTGGAGAGCAAGAAGTAACCAGAGTACCTGGAGGAAATCCATACAACAGCAGAGATAACAGACACACAGAGCCAGAGAGAGGAAACAAACCTCCAGGCGTGGAGGTAGAGGTGTGAGACTACAGTATAGTGCTGACCACTGAGCCACCCTGTTACTCTAAGTTACTCTCATTGAAATTAAAACTGGGCACGCCTGAGCACCTTTCTACTTCACTTATACTGAGAAATTGCTCAGTGCAAAAATATCATGGCATTTAAATAAAACTGTAAATGACAAGTTGCTATCAGTGATAACTGGTATCAGTGGTATTTATTAATATAGCACATACCACTTGCTGTAGGTTTGTGTGGTTATGTCGTGGTTCCTTCTATGTATGTATTTATGTCTTGTTAAAATATGAGCATTTCTTACTTTTTTTTAACAATGCAGGATGTTTACATAAAGGCCTCAAGACCTTGAATTTCAAATGTGAGTTCAGTCAGCACATCCCTATAAGAAGGCCGAACTTCACTCTCCAGACACTTAAACCCATAAATTCTTTTTGTCAATATTGCCACGCTTGAAGTCATGAAACCTGACCTTTAGGAGACTTAAATAGCTCTCGGCCCGAAACTTTTTAGACTGGAACCATTATTCAGTTTAAGGTGGCTTTACAGGCTTTTAAATGCAGACATACAGATTATCTGTAATTTTATATACGGCTCCTTCCCTATAATGTAATGACCATCTCGTGAACCATTTGATCCTTTGTAATGCCCTGATGCCCATTGTCTGCTTCTCGGTGATGCTTTTGAGGCTGCACTGAGATCAGACGCTCAGGGATGTGGTCTGTCTCTTTGTGTGGTATTTATGGAGGCTTCTGCTAAATGTCAATCTGCACTTTATTGTTATTGTCTTGCAACCTGTAACTTTTTGTCCTATTTTGGCCCATGGCTATTGTTCTCTGGCTCCCATCCGACTGTTCATAAGTCTTTATAACTTATAGTTAGACATACAATTTATCTTTTACAAGATATGTGTAGAAAAATGGCTGTTTTTCAGTTCTACAGACTGATTCGAGATGTAGTAAATTTCTAATTAATTTAATACATTTCCTGGATGAAAAAATTCATAGCTGAACATTCACCTCTTACCACTAATGGCAACAGTAAAGCTTCAGGAAAATGTGTTTCAAAAATACAGTGCAAATCCAGTGCATTTTGTGACTTTTTTTACATTGGAGCTGTATTTGTAGCATAGGCCAGTGACCATCACAGAAGCCCAAGAATATTGATGTGAAGATTGGGGATAATTTAAACAGATTCTAGCCTGAAATGGAAGATAGAATCACAGTATGAAGGAAAATTATTTGTATTATCAAACTATTACGTCTGATATAAACACACAAGGCCTTTGCCTCAGAGTAATATTGCTTTTTCTTTTTTTTTACTAAATTGAAGCGCAGCATTAAATTCAATGCACAAAGAAGTAATTGGGTTAGTGGGGAATTGTGTATGCCATATCAAGGATGATTGCCCACACAACATGCTCCAGGGGTGATGCGTGTAGCAGCCATGCCTGATGTCAGCGAATGCTGCAGCAGGTTTCTGCTAAGCTGGAGTGCTTGTTGAAACATCCTTATCTGTGTCACTTATGTGCCATGCTAGATTGGGACCCATGCAACAATCTCATATGAAAACTGAAAGAGTCGGAGGTTGATGGGCAGGTTTAACCTGGCAATGAACTGTTCTGTTTCATATGATTACTTACATTTAAAGTTCTCTTTACTAAATGCAATGAAGCAATCCTCAAATTCAAATATCTGTGGTTTTTACTAGTGCATACAATTCACTGACAGTGCTCATTTTGCAATTTGTATTGTTTTAATTGTTTTAAATGTTTCTGTTGCATGCTTGGGTTTTTCTGTATCTATTGCCCAATGAGCTTGTGTATATGCTGTTTGATGTCCTTTACAGGAATCTGGTCCATCGCCAGTCACTCACACATTAAGGGCAATTTAAACCTATTTGCCTGAAAAGTCCTGTGTATGAGGAAGGTACAGCACTCGGAGGAAGCCTGTGTGATCACAAGAGAAGCATGTAGATTCCACCTGCCTTGTGCCCGTAGCCTCCAGAATAAGCTCTGGAACCTCTGCAACCCTGAATAGGACAAACCATTGCAGAAAATGGGTGGATGGATGGATGACAGTTTAGTTGAGTCCATGTACTGCAAAAGCTGACAAGAGTTTTGCTGAACTGTTAAAATTCGGATTAAATCTTCACTCTCTATTAGTAACACCCTTTTCCTTTAATCACTGAAATTGCTGTTTTTATTTCAAGATTAAGGGTAGTACCCATTACAAATGCATTATCAATGATCCAATACCGTCATGGCATTTATATCAATTGTTTTACTGGTACCACTTAGAGTGTGCAAAGATCACTTATCATGCCATGTAATTCCTATAATCCCTTGCATTATTCAAAAGGTATTTATGGATATGTGATATTTTATGTCATGTGTAATGACGTGTTATAAATGTATTATTATTCATTATGTATTAATTGTAGCCTTTTATGGCTGCATTTTAAAATGTCTTATGCAGAGGATATTTATATTAAGTCTTATGATTTATTATATGAAGTGAATTTTTGTTGCATCATTTACTGAAAGGAAACGTCAGGAAATGTCATTCAGCAAATAATTAAAGGAATTTTTTTAAGTTTGTAGTTATAGTTTGTGTCTTACTTATTTTTCGACCTTGCTGTGCCTAGGCAATTGGCGATTCTATACTGACCTTCTTCTGCACAGGCAATTCCATAATGCACTGGAACTGGAAAATTTAACTGGAGGATTAGAGAGGGGGCATGAAGAATGGAGCACAGGCTGCTGGCCCCCCACAATGAGGCTGTGTGCCTCCCTGTAAGGCATGTTATCACTGCTGTTTACCTCCATCTCAACAGCATGCTACAACAACGCTAAATATTTTATTCATAAAAATTTGGTACTTCGTTAATATTTCTCAGGAAGGATGTTTAGTGCAGAAGATGCTTTAAATTTCATATTAGTCTAACAGGTTTGTCTATAGGGTCCTTGTTATTACAGTATAGCAGATTCATAAATGCACAATAAGTTCTGCACATATAAAGTAAACATATATATATAGTAAGTATTTTGCTACAAATTACAAATACTTGCTCATCAAATGTAACAAAATAAAATATAAAATACTGGTGTGAGAAAATGTATTTAATTGAAATACAAGTAACTTGTAATTTGAAAATACAAAAACCCCAGTGTAAAACAGTAACAGTACATGACGAATACACGAATCATTACAGCCCTAGTAATGTGTAATATTTACAAAATGTACAGATTTTGCTAACTTTAATCAGAATAATAATTTTGTGATTTACATGTGTTATGGCATTAATTATGAATTGAAAAATGACTTTTGTAACATTAGTAACATAATGTGAGGTCAACAGGCTGCATCTGCAGCAGCGGGCTGGGGTGGGGGGGATCCGGGAGATAGAACCGCCATTCAGATGTTCACTATGTCATACGGCAGATTCTATCTCAGCGGAATCAAAACGTTATACCCTCATTTTACACCCAGTGTTGCCCACCGTGACCATTAGTGACGTTGGTTGACAAGGAATGCCGGTGTGCATTTGCACGGGCAAGGAGGCATGCTAGCACATCCTGGAATTATCTTAATGTGTGAATTTCCCACTTTGTTTACAGTAGGGTGCGGAACATGCATTAAGTAAAAAAATTGACTTTTTTAGATATGGGCTCAAAAAAACAAAAACACAACCCTTGGTTGTGACGCATATAATATACAAAGTCAAGTTCTCATGTCTGTTCTCCATTTTACACAGGCTGAGTGGCTATAAAAATACCTACGTTTAGATGATAGAAATTTATTGTGTCCTTAATAGTGTACAGTAAAGTAGCTAGCCTGATTCCTAATACAGTCATTGAAGCCTTATATGATTAACCACAAGATGCCACTGCCTGACCATGCCTGTTGAAAGTAGCAAGAATGCCACTAGCAGGTTAGCAAATTAATTCACAAGTTTTAGCAAATGTTCACTCACAAGCTGTAGCACTGCTGTTTGCTAATTGCTCTTTTTTTCTGTCCTATAATGACATTCAGTGAGCAATATCTGATAGTATATTTTGCTACATACTTTATATTATGGAATTTCACAAAGCGTCAAAGCAGCTTCTTTCTTTGGATTACTAATCATAGGAAGTTCACAGCGAGCAAGCTGGGCCCAACATGTATCACGTGATTTATATGCCGAAGACAGCGATAGACTATATTTAAAAGTCTGCAAGCCTGGTGATGTAGGTTCTTAAAATGACCGAAAACAAATAAACAAATAAAATAGATCACATATTTTTAAAAGTATTTTATATAGAAAAATATAATCTCTCAAAGAATTTTGCTACAAGTTACAACAAAATTTTTTTCCTGTCCAGCAAAATTCAAATTACAAAATACTTAAAAGTATTTAAATGAATATTTCAAATACATTTTATTGAAATACTGCCCATTTCTGATGCCTGGTAGTGAGGGGAAGAGGCAGGAGAAGATAAAGTGAAGCATGCATTTCCTTCAGCATGGCCTCTATACTCATTGTAGCATAAGAAGAGAACAATGAACATGTATTCTCTTCTGTAACAGTATGATTCCCATTGTGAAAATACTTATCCAAAGCTGCCTTTGTATCTTCTCTGCTGTGGATAGTAATGGAACTGGAGGCAAGTGAAACTTCTGTGCCAGACCAGTATGGCGGGAATCTAAGAATGTATGACGCTACTGTATATCAAGGATTGGTGTGATTACTCTTATTCCCATCAATGGCTCTAAGAATACACAACATCTCCTGACTTTTTTGGAGAGGCTCATAAAAGATTTAATTTCTGAGAATGAGAAGGGTGTGAAATTACTTAGCAAATTACAGTATGTAAGCTTTCACCATGCAAATGCCTTCAAGGAATTGTTTTGGTGTTCATCAATAGGTGCTGATGGAGTTCTCACCATATCCTCAATTTTTGAACCTTGCACTAGATTCCGCTAGATTTCACAGTGCTATACCATATTTTGATTTTCAAAAAGCAATGCTGTTCCAGTATTTTTAAATCTTGGCAATATAATTCACCAGGGGGAATGGTCCCTCGCAATACTGACAGGGGGGGCAAGATACCCAAAATACTGCAGTATACTATCATACTGTATCATAAATGCTTCTTGTTAGGAAATTTACAGCAGAAGCTCGTAGTGTGTGAGTGTGGCATGTGAGAGGATTATCCAGTGTTGCACTGCTGAGGGATATCAGGCGTGACATGCATGAAAACCAAGACTTGTACCAAAACTTGAGCGACAGTCTGTCTAGTGAGGTTGACACTGCATATTTATTTTTGCCTTGCATTATATGTGGTACTCCCACTACACAGTTCTTGTTATATTTATGCATTTTTTGAAGTCCTGTCTTATAAGTGTTTTGTTTTTATATATCGTGAAGTATCGTGAAGCATTGTATGGTTCAAATTGGTGTCTGTGGCATGAGTAATATTCATTTTGCTACAGATAAGTGCTGTAGAAGTCTGGTACCAGGAGCAATCAGTGTCAGCGAGAAAGTGGGAAAAGACTAATTGTTAAATTAGGAGATAACATAATTCCAGGGTATAGAGTCATATGGTCAAACATTTTGACTGTCAGTTTTAAACGATAATGTACCTTTTCATTTTTGGTGGCACTGACTTATTCATTGATGGAATTATTATTATATACTTGTATAAGTTTTGGACAAGTTAAGGCCTTTTGTAAGTGAACTATAGTGTTTTGGGAAATGCCCCAACAGTTTTGAGAACTTTTGAAATGTTTCAGAAAATATGAAATAACATTTGAAAAAGTAAATATACAAACACTCTTCTTAAGGGAAGATTTCTGCATTACATGTGAAATGAAACTTAGCACTTCAGTAGCTGGGTGTCATGTAGCTCTCGATGCCTGCTGTTATTAGGCAGGCGGCTGTGGTTGCCTTGGTTTCCGCGATGGTATCTCTGTAATCATTCTGAGCTCACCAATACCTCAGGATTATTCCCAGGTGTAAAGCAGCAACCAGCCAGGCACAGACTGTGTGTTCGTATATCACTCGAACTGCTTTTACTTTATAACAGTCATGTTTTTTACCACAAACCAGCTAATACCATTCATCCATGTGTACTCCAAGCTTTATATCCTTTTTTATGTGTGTCTGTTCTGGAAGAATAGTTATGTTAGTAGCATCAATTACATCAGAAACAGTCCTTTTTTATATAAATGAAGATTTAAATATATAACAAAGATCAAGAAATAAGATTAAATCCTGGTTATACTGTATTCCAATTCCTGCGGAAATTGTTCTTTTGATCAATGAACCACACTAGAAACTGTGCATAGTATAAATCTTTTGGCTGACTTAGTAATTTACTAAAGCCAATAAACTATATTGATATGGTTCTCAAAACATAATGTAAATGACCTATTTTTCTCTATTTATTTGTTTGCTTTTTTAACTCGGTTTATCTGTCTGATTGGGTTATTTTGTACCATAATACAAATACTGTTTTTCTCAATCGTTTGGGCCATTTCTCAGATGAACTTAACATTTGCATGTCACTTCTGCACAGCAGAACGTAGTTTCTAATTGCTTCATACAAAGATGCAAATGTGTTGTACATATAGACATGTGGTTTTGTACAATTTGACACGCTGTTCAGCTGCTTTAGCCTTTTTAGGCAGAATAGATTATGTAGTTTGCCATTGTAATAGTTCTACACCCAGGACTAAATATGTATGTGTTTATTGTGCTAGTCACCACATGCAAACCTGTTTACCAAGCTTTCAAAATTAAAATATATATTGTTGTTCTTTTGGTTCCCACTGTACATGGTTCGGTTGCCATTGTGTTGTTCTTGTATCACCATTTTGCATTATAAAGTGCTGTGTTTGCTATTGTACTGTCTTGAAATCTGAAGAAGTTGAAAAATGCTTCATTGTCATCATTGACACACCACCAGCAGTACTTGGGGGCAGTACCTTGCTCAGGGTACCTCAGGGATACTTTTAAGTTGGGGACTCAAACCAGCAACCTTTCAATTACTCAGGCACATACCTAACCATTATGCCACAACTGCCCCAATGCTGATTGCACTGTTAATTTTGGTGGCACTGACTAATTCATTGGTGGAATTATTTGCTTTTGAGACACAATTGTTTTGGGCAAGTTACATGTGCATGCGAGTGCTTCCTCTTGTCAGTGAACTTTACGTATTGTAATGTAGAGCTTTGTTGGAATGTAGAGCAATGTTGAAGCTAGTATCTTTTACATGAATTAGTATCGGTCTGCTAATGAAAAATAATCAGTCAGTGGAAATGAGAAAGTGGGAACCAACTACCAGTCATTCAGAATTGTGTAGCTAAAGAGCATTCTTAAACTGACATTTTGACACTATATAAAAGCATTTTGGCTGTCATGGTTAAAATGATGCTGATTACACTTTTCATTTTGGTGGCAATGACTTGGAATTATTTGCGAGACATAATTGTTTTGGGTAAGTTACTGGCTTTTGCAGCTAAACCACAGTGTTGTGCTATATGCATGAAATGTTTGAGAACTGCTCTTATAGTCTTCAGAATATTACTGTTAATGTATAAATATTAATGTTTCATGAAATGAAGTTAAAAGTGTACCCCTACATTCATTGCTTAAGGTGTACCTAAAAGTCATCAGTTAATGGATTAGGTTTGATGTGGTTGACATTGTGTGATATGTTCAGCATAAGAACCAAGGCTAAAAAATAAAGACGTCGGGAGGGGGGGGGGGGTCTTGGTTTGTGGGTCTTGGTTTGCTGAAAATTACAGATTAGATAGATAGATAGATAGATAGATAGATAGATAGATAGATAGATCCTTACTCCATGCTTAACTCCTCCAATTCCTCTAACTGTAACACTGACCTCATACTTGACCTCCTACTTCAATTTCTGTGGTTGGCTTATAAGATCATGGTTTTTGTTTCATATTATCGGTAAATCTTATAGGTGGCCTTTGCTTTCATATTGATTTTTTTCTCTATCATGTCTCTGTAGGTTTATACTATTTTTATAGAGCTGGAAGAAGGATGTGGATGTTTGGTTTCTTGTCTACTGCATCACTTTTTAGCCCATCACTCCTTTTCAGTAGCATTCACCTGTCAGCATCATGAGTCTTGTCCTTTCCAGTTTTCAGGTTGTGGCTTGACATCAGGTGTCTCCTCCTGCCTCAGCTGTTGTTGCTGAAGTTCCATTCTGTCGCTATTCCCACTTTCACCTGCAAAGTTGCATCTGTCTTTTCACCTTGTGTTACTACATGTCACTTAGCTCTGGGGCGAGCTGTCAATTTTTTCTGTGCTATGTTGCTGGATCTGTAACAGACTCCATTAGACTTGCCCAAGATCAGTCTGTCCTTGCGTGCAGGATGCTTTGTCTTCACTGAGTTCCTTGAATGCAGACCTAAACATAAGTTGATGATTTTTTATTATAATTTTTTTTTTCAATCTTGGGTCCTGTACAGCTCTCTCAATATACGACCTATATATATATATATATATATATGTCAAATGATAATTTTTTTTTTATCAGATTAATCACAGGGTTGCTGTGGATTAATTTAGATTAATCACGATTAAATATAATAAAACATTTTTAATCTATATTAATAGCATTTAATTTTGCATGAGCAAACAGACTCAAACTCAACAAAAAGCACCTAGTGACAAATCTAGCAACATTCCTGACAAACCATAGCTACTTTCTGTACAAAGCTGTCGTCAATATGGAAGTGAGCTGAGCTCCCTGCTACTACGCCCGGTGTCTTGCAGAGTTGTGTAATATAAATAAATAATATAAATGAACATAAATAGAATAGATGATCAATGAAATACTTTGAGCTGCGTTAAAATAAAGTAGCCTAT
>JAODKL010000523.1:0-10219 GCA_026780765.1 Petrocephalus schoutedeni
ATATTCGTCCTCTTTCTCTCTAGTATTTAATTTTTCCGCCCGCCCCCGCAGCGTCCACCCCGAATCTGGTCCACGACCAAGGGGAGGGCGGGGAGTGACTGCCCGCCCACGGGGGGGGGGCAGCTCCTGATTGACATACCTTTTCAATTATTTCACAGTTTGCTTGCCTTTTAAATGGAGAGGCCCCTGTTGTTTTTTTGCCCTTACCCTCCTATTCAAAACACAAGCTTTTCATGTTGGGTCTTTTCTACTGAGGCTAATGGCTGTGACCAGCACCTTTGATCTGATCTGACCCCCTTGGCCTGCTCAGACACAGACGAGGGGTGTGCGTGTGTGTGTGTGTGTGTGTGTGTGTGCGTGTGTGTGTGTGCGTGCATCAGCATGAAAGACAAAGCGCGCATCGGTCAAGACTGTTTCAAACATGCCAGACGGCAGCCACGAGAACGGGCTGGACGTCGGCATAAATGGAGCACAGGGCGCTCACTGGAGGTGCAGGAGACTCGTCTCTCGCGAGTGACGCTGATGCTCGCACATAACAGACATGCTGAGGATGGGCGCAGAATAATTATAGCAATTATTCACAAACAAGCTCACAATCCACTGTTATTGTTTTTGGTTCTCAATAAATAAAACATACTTGAATTCTCCATCCCATTCTTTTTTCGGAAGTTTAAGTGATATTTTATTGTTAACTTGTATGTTGGCTGTCTTGCCCTGTACTTACACTGCTGGCCAAAGGATAAGCGCTGTAAGCCCTGTTTGGCTTCTTAGTTGCTTTTTAATGAGTGTCTAGTGCTTCTTAGGGCTCTAAAGACCCCCTCTTTTTGTGTGGACTTGGGAAGGCAGTAGTAGGGGGACCAGGGCAGGAGAATGAAGAGCCTAACTCTACATCAGTCACTTGTACCTTGTTTCCCTTTGGAATTTAAGGGGGTCGTGGGGAGGAAGCCACCAAATCGCCCTTAAGCTCCATCTCTTGCATATTCTCTCTTCTTAAAAAGCCCCGAAAGCAAGTCTTGAGATTTCCCATAATTTTTTTATGTTTTCGCAATTTATATTTTTAACATCCAGGTTCCGTGTATATATTTAAATTTGCCTGCAACCACATTTCAGATGGATTTTGGAATTTCAGCGAGCGTCCGTGTCAAAGGCCGCTGAAACAAAGAAGAGAAGGAAGTCGACATTATACTTGATATTTGAGATATCGTTTAAAACGTAAAGATTATAACCTAATTTGATTTTAATGTTCACGCCGTAATATGATAGTTAAAGTGTCCAAAGAGATATGACCTAAGCAAGCTACTTGCTAGTAGGAATACTGTTACTGGGTCAGGGTTGCCAAGGCCTGGAAAACAGGCCTTTTAGGAACACACAGGAATCAAACAGGTGTCCCTTGTCAGGCACTGTGCTATCTTATAATATCACTATTGATGCCGTAACTTTACAAACAGTTGGAACCTGCGAATAAATCTTGTTTATTGAGTTTATTAAGCTTTCCATATGGCTGAATGCAGATTTAGGATCACTAGGAGACAAAAGCGTTAGGGGTGTTATTCTCACCAGCAATTTAAACGTTGTCCTGGTTACATGGAGACCGTCAGCAAACATTTTGACCATGCTCAGTTATGACAGCGAAATGCTCTTAAAGGGACGGGCCCTGCAATAAGCTAACCCGATTACGACACTGTTCAGGGAGGTCGAAAGATGATACGCGATAACAGCACGCTCTCGTATTACAGCACACTGGATAATGTAATACTCTCCAGCGTCACCGCTGAATAACGTCGTAAGTTTAACTCGCGCCACTTTGTTCTGCTGCATGTCCGCAAGACCCAATTTTTATCATTAGCGAGCGGCTAAGTTGTACGAATGCTGGCAAATTCGCTACTGAAAGAAAAGCCTAGCTCACGTGGAGAGGCTGATCATGGATGTTCACTATCGGCAGTGACTTTACACATATTGGCTATATGTGGGGCTTGCGGGAAGCTTGGAGATTATGTCACAGGGATGTGATACTGCCTGTAGTTGCTATTTTAATGAGCAGCTGTCGGAAACAGAATACGGCATTAGCTCCCAAATCGAGCGTGTTGGGACTAGCGGGGATCACTTACAGGAGTTACTTTACAGCAGTCTGATGGAATGAATTTGCTATATCACAATATGTCAAGCCAAACATTCTCCATGTGCCAGCGATTGCAGTGCAGCTCACTGGATTGCGACGCACATGTAATCCGCAGGGCCACCGGTAATGTAGGGCAGTTTGGAGAAAATTTCACAAAAGCTTAAATGTGATACACAGGGCGACTTTGTGAGCAATGTTGCCAGGCAATTGCCAACCAGGTGAAACAACAGACTTCATATCTGCATGTCGGTGATCACGGAAAGTTGCTTCCAATACTTCCAATATAACGTTACTCATTTTAAAGTGCCGGTTTCTCACGGCAAAGGGCTGCACTGGGGGCCACATTACCCGCCTTCTGTGAAGTCATGTGGGTCCGTGATGCGTACGGACGTGGACGTTTTTACTGGGCGGCGCGCGGCTGTCACCTGCTCACTGGAGCGGCTGGCACTGGACGGCGGTATGATATTTACAGTGCAGTTAACCAGCCAGTGACTGCTGCCTTCAGTGTTCCGGAGAACTGCAGTGTCGGAATAGCTGCAGGGCTCCGTGGTCGGGGCACAGACAGGCCCGGGGGGGGGGGGGGGGGGCTATACAGGGAGACTTTGCTGCCCCCACACAGGAAGAAAAGGGTCTTTCCTTTCTGGGTGGCTCCTGTAGTCTGTCTTAATGCTTTCTTTCCACTTGGCAAAAACGGGAAGACTGGAAAAGGCTGCAGAGCATAACCTATGGAAAGCATTTTTTTTAAACGATTAAATAAAATAAATAACGTATGTGTGATGGCGCCTTCATTTCCAGCTCATAATTCTCACAGTGCGTGTTGCTTTTCCCCGCATGGCTACCCTTGATAGACGTTAAAAGGTGGTGCCCGGAGTAGGACTAGCCGTGCAACACCCTTTCCTTTATGATGTAAGACCGGACCGCCCGGCCGTTACGGCTCTGATGGGCTGTCACCAGCAAAAAAATGGCACTCGAGTCTAATTTACTGCTGTCATCCCTACACAGAAAGGGCTATTCCTCATTGTAATTAATGTTATTATTTTAAACAGACCAGCTGTTTTTCTTTTTTGTAGAAAATTCAAGGGGAGGCCGCTTAGCTGTTCGGAGTCTGTGAAGTCACATCTGTGTGCCATGCTGCAGGTGCACGCGGCCCGGACCACAGGCATGTCAGCCGCTGCTCGTCTGGACCAGAGCCCCCCCCCCCAGAAATTAGCATCCTGGCAAAATCTACTGAGGAGGCCCCCACCCCATCTGTTGGACCGGATATCTAGCCCCGTCGCTGAGAACCGCCATGCCGGACTCCCCGTTTGGATTGTGCAGTCCTCACCATGGAGGCCGAGTAGCGGACGTGCTCGTCTGTTCCCCTGCGTGTGGCCCAGACTGAGGTGGAGGGGGGTGTCATGGAACACAGGACACAGCAAGAAGAAAAAAGCACAGCTGGCTGATGCGGTGCCCCCCCCCCCCCTCCCCAGCTCAGATTCCCCCTGCTTCTCCCACGTTTCCCCTCCCCCCCTCCTGCCGATGGGACTGATAAGATTATCCCCCGGCAAATTCCTAGTTTGTCCCACCGGGCTCTGCCCCTCAGGCCCTTCTGCACCCAGGGGCGTCGGTACTGGAGGGGACAGCCCAATATTTCATTAGGCTTCATTCAGCCCTCCGATAAATAGACCTTAGCCTTTATATCGGGGGTGCCCAATTCCATTCCTGCAGGGCCAACACAGTTTGCTGATTTCCCTGCTTAAAAGCACCTTATTCAGCTAACTACCAGGTATAGCAGGTGTGTCTGAGCAGGGCAACCTGCAAAATGTGTTGCAAACTGGCACTGTGCACCCCCCCCCCCACCACCCAATAAAAAGACTCCCTCTCCAACACCATTGTCCTAACCAATCAGAGACTCACACTGACATATTTACATGGAATTATTCAGCAGATGGCTTTGCCCAAGTATTAGTGTGGGTGAGAGATCCAGGTCAGACAGTGTCCCTGGTCCAGCTGCGGTTAAGAATATTGCTCAAAAGCCCAACAGTGGTCTGGATGCTCTACCAGGATTTGAATCCCAACCCAAAACAACCCTTCTCAGATCCCACCCATAAATTCCTTCAATTCTATTCAATTTAGAGACTCTGTCGCATCATTCCAGATTCTATGTTTCATTGATACAGTTAGATGAGAGATTAAGATAATGTATATTGCCAAGAATCGCATGATACAGACATCGCATGCAGTGTGTACCCCAGCCCCATGCCCTGTGCAGCCTGGAATAGGCTCCAGAAGAATCGTTAGTTAAATTACAACTAAATAATAACTCTTTACTAAGAGGGCTCCCAGCATGTGCTGTGAAACCACAGCAGGTAGCTCAAACCGCTGCAGCACATCTGGTATTCAAACAGGCAAAATGCTCTCTGATCACACATCTCCTCCATCTACTCATATACTCCATATAGATGGAGCTAAGTTCTGGTCCTTGGTGCACTCCCTTAGAGCTGTTCATGGAACCATACCTTCTGACACCAAGTCGCTCACCAGCACCAACACGCCATCTCTTCCTATTACCAGCAGAATCACCAATTTGTATTGTCATGAATCACTGTAAAAACATTTGTGCCCTAAATCATAAACATCATCTTATGTATATTAGCAAAGAACAGTAAATAATTACATATTGTTAGAATATTAGGTTTTTTGTGGAGCTCTACAGAATTGCTCTTAATACAGATCAAGAGTCATTACAACACCCTGACTTTATTATTTATTATTTTTGATGTTCTTTAAGTAAATTAAACACAGCACAGGAGTTAAAATAAGGCCGGAACATGATTATTGAGTCATATTTTGAGCCTTCTTAAAAACAATGGGCACCCAGTCCACGCTAAGCCTGGCCCGCCATCTGAGCACGCTTTATAGGATATTTTATGGCTCACGTCTGCTTGGCGTAACACCATCTTTAAAAAAAAAAAAACAATTTCAACAATGTTCACTCGTTTTTGCACGCTATCCCTCAAAATCGCACCAAGCTTCCCTTTGCCATCACACAACACAAACATCGTGCTCCCTGGACACTGTCTCCCCCTGTTCCCCCCACTCGGATATCGTCGGATATCAGAATGATAGCTAGGAGATGCCACGTGCCGTGATGGTGAAGTAAACATCCTACGTCACAGGAATCCCGGCCACAGCTGAGGAGCAGGTGTCCGCGCGCGCTGCTCTCGGAGGGGGGCGCGTGTGCATCTGCGCGGCTCTCTGCCAATGCCACGTACCGGACATTAGGGTGGCATGTGGCTGATGCCATCTGCAAGCCCAGACTCTGCCCTGTTCCCGTCTTTGTAAAGCTCTGAAAGAGCACTTAGTGAGGGGGGTGCATTAGCCAGGTCTCCGTAGGCTATTAAGACCAATCACAGGTATCTAGTTACCTCTGTGGGGTGACCGGCCGGGAGTGGAGCATGAGGGGCAAGCCGGAGAGCAAGGGTCACCCAGGGACACAGGAGGCCGGCTGCCGCCCACCTGCAGCTTCTCCGTGAGCGCGGAAGGTCAGACACGCAGGTCCACCACGTGCGCCCGTCAGCGGTCGGCTCCGCCGCCCCCCCCCCACGCCATTCCGTCTTACATCATATAAAGGGTGCAACAGATGTTTTTGCCCAGCTTTGTAGATACCTCCCGAAGAACAAAGCCATCATGGCTTAGAAATGTCTCCCTGACAGCTGGAGAACAAACTGCGCCGCCATGTTCCACATCACAGCAGGAACAGGATGCGTCACAGCGAGGAGGTGGAACCGCTTTGATTAGCACTAGTATAGGAAAAATGCTGCTTATCACATATATGTGTATGTACAATGTATTATTCTGTATGTACTCTTCATACTGAAACTTCATACCGAATTTGGCTTCATATAGCAGGAAATATCACAGTATTGCTAGACAGACTGTCCACTCAATGTAAGAGGGAAGTGCTTAATATTAGATCATAACCTTGTAATCAACACAATATCTGTGTAGTCTACCCAATATTTACTATAATGGCAAACAGCTTGCTAGTCTAATAAACAGTGCCATTTTTGTTCGCTATGTACATATTTGGTTAGCTATGAGTGAAATATTCTTCTCCCAATACAGGGTTATTTGTAGAATATTTTAGAATAATATTTAACAAAAATTCCTATGACCATGTAATGATTAATATGTCGTGATTAAGATGGATGGATGGATTTTATGGAATTTTATGAGATTTTATGAAATCTCCAGAGCTGCAGTCTGTCTTTTTATGGTATTTGCACTTTCCTGAAGGAAATTATCATTGAATAATCATTAAAACCTCCATTTTCTTTGGTAGTAATGACTAGTCACCTGGTGTTCCTGTCCCTTGAGGATTTTCATTCTTTGTGAATCAAATTAAGGAGCTGAATCTGTCTTGGGTGGGTATGGCAGGTAATGCTGTCTGCTGTGTCAGAGGGGGCATTGGGGAGAGGTCTCCAGTGTGAAGAGTCTTCTCTTACATCCTCTTTCCTAAGTGTTCAGTTTAGCCCAAGGCCCTATGCTGGCCTGAATGTCTTCCAATGAGGCAAACTACCATGGAAGTCTTTCATTAGCCAATTACCGTGCTCAGATAAGAGACAGTTCCCACAATCGACGTGCAGGGAGGATGATGGGGATCAGAAGTGGCCACTTAGGACATCCTGATTTACACACCGCGAGAGAGCACGAAAGATCTGAAACCGGAAAAAAACAACACACTCCTCCCCAGACACGTTGACCAAAGTCAGCTACAAACGGACGTGACAAATGCACCATTTATCCCAGCAACACAGCGTAGAGTTCCTGTTATAGCCCGCTAACTTTTTAGTGCCGAAATTCGGCATTATCAGCAAAATCACCAGTGGATTATAAATTCTGACCCATAATAACATTGCACAAAACCAACTAATAATGGCGCTTTCATCCAGTAGCTCATTCATCGTAATTTAACATGGCAGTGGGAACAATAGACAAGTCAAATAACCTTATTCAGTCAGACTTCAGTTACATTACAATCAGAACACAAACTTAACATAACAGAAAAAGATAACATACCTGAATCAAATTAACCCTTTCAGTTTCGTATAAATGCCTATGAGCTAGGGGGCGCCAACTGATTTCTAAAGTTTCTAACTTTCTCTAATAATTCTTCGAAGCATTAAAGATTAGACAGAATTTACAGCAAGCTTGAATGAATACGGCACAATATCATCAGAAAAAAAGGTTTAGTCGCTGTAAAGACATTTCCATTTCAAAAGATCTCCCCAAGTTTCATTGCTTCTTTAAATGTATTTTTATTTAATTATCCCTGATGATAAGCCTTCACATGTGTGACATATGAAGAGTATTAGCATGTTCTCGCACAAATTTATCAACTGGAAATGAATGGTTCACAGTAAATTGCTGATTGGCTGGAGGTGACCGCTGTGATAAATTTATTGTCGAATGCGCTCTTTGAAACAGAGGCTCTATTGATCTGGAGGTGATGAAGGGCTGGAATCCGTGCAAGAAAACATCAAGTGCACCATTGAACATTATTTATGTGGAATTTTTCACTTTTGACTGGTGAGAAGAATCTGAGTATTTTTAGCACTGGTGACGCTGGAACATAATTTTAAGCAGTTTTTCCCTGCAATCTTGTTCACTTTCTCTGATACAGTCCCCGAAAAGACTAAAATGAATTCTGAATTCTCAGTTTAAAGGCCAGAGATAACGTCTGTATGTAAACCTGCATGTATGATCTGAGCTTACTATATTGTTGTTCTAAACAATGCAGAAGCTTCCAGATGGTGCTTTTACATTTAAATATTTAAAAAGCAGGTGTTATATATGAGAATGAATTTTGGTGTAATTTTGTCCATGCTCAGCTCAGACAGCTGCAGCGTGAGTACGTTGCCCCATTGTGTCAGACCGTGCCTGACGGTTTCCTTATATACTGCTGGGTTTCATGTGGGGCCCCACTCAAGACATAACAATAAAAATGATACATATCGTGGCCACATTTTAGTAATTTGCTCCCATGATGTATTAAATAGTGGGTGTATTTTACTCATTTGTTCCCTCATTTTACTTAAACCATGGCCACATTTTATTAATTAGTTCCCTGGTTTTATTAAAATTGTGGCCAAGTTTTATAATTTTTTTTCCATCATTTTAGTTCAATCTTGGCGACATTTTACTAAGTCGTTGGCACAATATATTAAAAAGTATCCACGATATAGATATAATTTTTATCGTTATAAAAAAATCAGCGGCAGGGCTCCATAGTTTCAGGAATTCATATAAAATTATTTTTATCACAGTCAAAGGCTAAAACTATTCAGATATGTAGCTTGTTAATAAAAAACACGGATATCTGCTAATTTAATTTAATAAGCTCAGCACATTGTGTGACAGGAAGTTAATTCTCGAGTAACAAATTTCAGATTGCAAGTTAGAGTTCTGTATGGAAATTCACATGCAATTACGTGAATGGCTTTATTTGTCATATTAATCCAAACTGCTGTCACATTAATGTCACGACAATGTTGTAAATATTGTAGTCAAGTTAATAAGCAAGCTGTATGACCATAAATAAGGTGACATCAGTCGCCTACTAACTATTCCCTTGACCCTGTTTTTGGGGCAGGGCTGGTCGACAAGGTGAGAAAGGCGTTGATTGAGTGCCTTTCCGGTGGGTCGTCTGTCCGCTCCTGTGTGGCATCGGGGTTCGCCAGCTGTACCCAGGGGGGTCCCTAGCTTTAATCATGGCTAGGGAGCGTCTCCAAAGTGGGCATCGCATCCGTCACTGCGCGCTATCAAAGGGCTCGCAGACAGTTACGAGCGGATCCGTGGGGCGCTCTTTGACTTAAACCCCCCCGCCCCCGTTTCCTGCACTTTACTGCTATCAAAAGACAGGCATTACAGTCTGAGACCATTCCCGAGAGTTGCTAAATTGCACCGAGTCGCATCTGCAGCTGGTTTGCCATCCAGACGCAACCCTGAGTGGAAACAGAACCACAGCAAACCAAAACAGGCAGAGGGGACCCTCTTACCGCATCCACCTTCATCTTGTGTTGCTAAGAGGGCGAACCGTGCAACTTTAATTGCGACAAAATGAGATTCATTGGGATTTGACCAGATTCTGTCAGGTTAAGGACTGAAAGGTTAACTGAGCCCTATTATTGTACGTTTATTGAAAGTTGTCACTTGCCAAAAACAAGATGGGGCCCTATGTTTTACTTCTTAAATGCTGAATCTCCTCTTGTAACATCGAGCCCAGCGGCTGTTCTTTAGTGTGGCCATCGCACCAGAAGCCGGTGAGCCATTAAAAAAATTAAATCCTATGGAAATGAAATGGAGATGGTTAAGCGAGCACTGGGAGGATGGCAAAGGCTGCAGCCGAGTGGCGTGACACGGAGCCGGGCCGCCGGTGCGAAGCCGGCGTGTCATTTTCATTATTGAAATCAGACTAGCAGACGGGGGGGGGGCGATGGGCAGCCGGCCAGGCAAATCGAGCGCCTGTCAGGCCTGTCACTCGGTCCACTGGCATGAGGATCTGACCCTGACAAAATCCACCGGACACAGGGGAGGGGGGCCAGCTGGCAGCCCACCCCCACTCTCCCTTTGTCGTTACGTACAATTGCCCAAACGGCGTCTGTCTCCGGAGGCCCTGATCCCTGATCCCTGTGACCACCTCAGGGGCAGGCCTGTCTGGGTCCCGGGTGTCGGATTCCGGGACGCCTGGCTGCGGGCCGTCACAGGGGCCTGACAGGCACATCCAGGGCTCGCCTTTTCAGACAGGCACTGCTGTAATCTTATTTCCCTGGAGTCCTCTGTGACGCAAATGTGCGCATCAAAATTCGGAAGTCATTCTAAATTCGTGCCTGAAGAGAACCTGCCAGCATGAACCCCGCCCCCCCCATGCACTTCCTGTTGGTACAATCACCCCTCCATGCACTTCCTGTTGGTACAATCACCCCCCCCCCTCCACACACACACACACACTTCCTGTTGGTGCAATTACCCCCGCCCTCCATGCACTTCCTGTTGGTACAATTACCCCTGCCCCCCACGCACTTCCTGTTGGTACAGTCACCCCCTGCCCCCCATGCA
>JAODKL010000524.1:0-10207 GCA_026780765.1 Petrocephalus schoutedeni
TCAGCGAGTAATAAACTGAAATAGACACGAAAAGTATGCTGCATCGCCGACGATGCACTCGACCCCAGAGAGTTAAAATGAAAACCTACAGTTCGCCATTCATATATTTCTATAAAATTATAAAAATTGTAATAAAATACTTGTTACTGCTTTCACAAGACCGAATGTAATAAATGTAATCTCTTCCCTTGTGTAGCACTGTTTAAAAATTTCAGTGCAACATGTGTCTCAAAATGTGTCTGAAAAGTTTGAAAAGGATCCATCAAATACTTTTTATAGATACCACTACATGGCACATTTTAATTATGGTGCGATTTGATCAGTCCGAAATCTTCACCCATACAATGTGTCTAACAAAGTTTGAAAATGAGCTGTCAAATACTTTGTCTGCAACAGTAGACAGGTTCCAAAACCATATCTATTCCCCTTCCAGGAATTATCAGTGTCACAGACTTTACTTTCCTAGAAAATATTTCCTAGTAATTTTGCTGATCAGCATATGGACGCTTTGTTTCCTTTTTTACCATTTCAAATAAAACTTGCTATTGCCGTTTTCATTTTTCAGTTAGTTGTCTCGCTTGTCTACTGCAGCCATACTTCAAAAGAATTTAAAATAAGGACAAAAAAAAGCTCTAATATAAAATAATGAGTGTGACACACAACTAAATGGGCAGTTTTCGCTCAGCCTCACCTCAGGTTTTTTGACATTTTCTTTGCTTTGATTGGCAGCTCCAAATTTCTTGACCAGTCGAGCAATTTTGGCCTAAAAAAAATAAAATTAAAAAAAAAAAAAAACGAGCATACGTGGATCACAGTTAGTATAGTAACTGTAATAAGCTCAAATTACATAAGCAGATTATATACAAGGCAGATTGTATTTTTCTCTGCATAGAAGTCCATAAATTATATTATCAGTTAGATTCAGAGGTGAATTATTTCAGAACAGAAACTTAATTTTCAGTTCAAGGGGCACATAATATGGCCATTTATGGAACAAACTTTTTGGGTGTCAAACCTATTGACAGTACAAAAGATGCCAGGGTAATGGTTTGTATGAGGGTTTTAACTGGCAGACTGCATAGGGTGGCAGGGTGCTCACTCTCCTTCTCTAAAAGGCTCGCCCTATCCTAACGTCTTAGCAATATAGGTGAGCGAGATGTTGCCGATACCTGCAGCGTGTTGAGAGTGTGCTGATGCTTTGAGGCACAGTCCAGCTTCTCCACCCTCTCTCTCAGCTCCTGCAGGCTTCTGTCAAAAACAGTGAGCTGCAAGACTCGAAGCTGTTCCTCCACCAGCTGCTGCACCACCTGCATACAGGATGAAGAGACAGCTTCAGCAAAGATGTGGGAGGGCCACAATTATAGGATATATTTCAGGTCTCTGGAATACAAATAACACAGAAGAAAATGGAAACAAATGAAGTCTCCTCTACCAATAGTACACGCACCTTCTCAAGCTTGAGTCGGCGGCCTGCATCTGCGCTGATTTTCAGCTCCAGTTGGGCCTCAATTTCCTCATCGACCTTCTGCCTCTTGCCTGCTCTTTCTACCACATCCGGCTTTCCATCTGTTGATGTGTCTTTGGACAAGACACGCTTCAATCCTACTTGGACTCCTTCGCAGTCCCCACCTGCCAGTTGAATGATGGTGTGACTGAGCGGGCAGACTACTGATGTTAGACAATTCAAGAAATTCAAGAGTTCTAGAAGCTGAGTTCCGTTGACGTGCAACAGAAGCAGACACTCATACAGACGAACACACAAGGACCCACTTCCAAGCATTGTTTCACACATCACAAATTTTGATAGACTGAAACACTGATGAATGACATCTGAGCTTCTCAAATAGAGAAAACAGGCAACTAGCAGGGAGAACCTATGCAGAACTGGCCTTACTTACAAAAGCCTTCTGCGCTCAAGTCAAATATTCAGAGGATTAACAGATGAACCACTGAATGATATGAACCCTACTTTTCTATACCTGAAGTCAGGAGTGTAGGAGAGGACGAGGAAACGGGGGCAGCAGTAGTACTCGGTTCTGTGCCACGTTTCTCAGTGTCCACCTCCATTTTCTCCACTTTCTGTTCTTCAGTCACTTCCTTCTCTTTGGCTTCATCCCTTCCTGCCTGGCTTTCATCCTCTTCACTAAGGACCAGAAATCCCTCCTTCACCTCCTGGTCAGACTCGGGTGTGTGGAATGAAGATGGTGAGGGGGTGTTCAAAGGGTGGCTGGCACTTTTATCATCTTCAAGAGAATCTGTTGCCAAGGGGGGGTCAGTAGCCATGGGCTTCTTGGATAATTTTTTGTCCTTTGTAGTTTGTTTTTCTCGAGTCCTCCGAGTTGAATCTTTGAGGCCTACATAAGGACCCTTAGATGATGGTTTATCAGGCTTGGGGTGGCCATTCTGAAATGAACAGTAACATCATTAGATGATGCTATAAAAATACAAATCTGCACAGCCCTTCCCAACAAGTCATTATTCTAACAGACTGTTTTCACCCCCCTCTATTAAAAACATCAACAAACCTTTTTGTTGTTGACATGCAATGTAGCCGATTCTTCCTCCTTCTTTAGCTCCCCTTTTTCAGTCTTCTCGACTTTCTTCACTTTTTCGCTTACAGTGGGAGTCCCTTTGACCTGCTCCTCTTTCCCTCCATCTTTTAGTGACCGTGGTGGAGGTGAGGTCAGGGGAGACTGGGCCTTCGTCTCTGAAGAATGGCAGGGTGGGGAGGGGGATAAAGAGAGCGAGAGTGCTAGGGGAGAGGGGGAGCGAGATGTAGGGAAGGCAGCATGACTTCTTTTTTGGCCATTGTCAGTGGGACTCTGTCCCTCTCTCTCAGAGTCTGGCTGCTCTTCTCCAGTGTGGTTTCCATTCACCAGAGGAGGAGAGGGATGGGGGGAGCAGCTTGCAGTAACGGTTGAAGAGGAAGAAAGGGAATTATGCAGGAATTCCAATTGCTGCCGGTCGCTGATTTTCATTGTTTTTCGTGCTCGAAACACTTTCTTTTGGGGCTCTTCTGCTGCTGCCACATCCATTTTTTTCACCTGGTAGAAAGGAGACAGTAGGTTGTGTGTCATTCCATGTAACAAGAATTTACACTGTACAGCAGCACTATGCACGGAACAAGAGGGCAAACCAAGTTCAGTTGTTTTGGTGATCAACTTATAAACCAAAAGATATATAGAGAAATTTTATAAATAAACTGTTGTAATTTTAGATTGCAAACACCAGGGGGAGTCAAAATACATTTAAATGTTACACTGGGTGTTTCTAGAAACTTCTTTTTCAAAAAAGGCCCCAGAATTAGCCCTACATAAGTGAATTTAGTAAGAAAGCATACTAAAAAATTACTTCAATTACTCAAGCATCAGAATCCAGTTTAAACATACTCAAGGTTAGCCAGAGAATACATAACAGGTTAGAGAAAATCAGGTTTATACTCTACTTCAAGTGCATGTCAGAATCAAACATAAAAATTGCCCATCAATAAGCCTCATGAACTCAAAACCCTGCTAAATACATATGAAAGCCTTGCAGAGCAGCCACACCTACAGCTCACAACTCCTCCCTTTTATACATTCCCCTAGGCTCCCATTGGTTATTTCTTTCCAGCAAATCAGAGGAGCTAGCTACAAAATTCACCCAGCAACAAAGGATGGATATTACGTAATGTTCACGTGTGTTCTCTAGACCAGAACTCGTCAGCTGTAGTCCGAGACAGCAACGGTATCTTGAGGGCACTGCTTAAGATAAACAAAATCCCCTTAAATGAAATTGATCAAAGTTGTTAACCCCCCCAGACAGATTTTATAGACAAACCAGAAAATCTGTTGAACCACAGTCTTACAGGACACAAGTTGAGCAGTCCTGTTTTGGACATTGTTAGCACTTCTCGTAACACTGAAATGCACTAGCTAGCTATGCCACCAAAAACATTACTTGTCTCCCCACAGGACACAGGCATTAGCACAGACAGAATTAAAGCAAAACCGCTACTACAAGCCAAGGGGAATGAACTACAGTTCTAATTGATCAAGTGGAAAATCTACTGAATGTGAATATGGCCTCTCCTTTTCTCAATTTAATCAATTATATACATTGTTTAGTCCTCCTATATTAAACCAAGTGAAACTGTATTGCACTCTTCTGTAAGTCACCCCTGGAAAAACTCAAGTCATCATGCCTATTATAAGGAACAGCAAAATGTATAACTATACGACAACAAAAAGTTTGCTGGGTTAAGAGCCGTGGACTTTAGCAACGCATCTAACCTGTATTCAGGCAAAAGGTATGACTGCAGAAATGGACGAACTGTAAGCAATCAAAATAATTTAAATAAACCCATCTGCCTGATCGCCCAAGTCCAGAAACCCCAGACAGTAGTTCCCTCTGTACAGTTTCCCTTAATTTCCCAGCAGCATTTTTGCATCTCACTCAAGAAAATCTCAACAGAAGTGCCATCATAACATCTATTAAAACAGGCAAACCAAAGAACAGAGAAAAGCTGGGGTGTTACTTTGAATGTGGAAATGGATTGGTTTTGTTTTGCAATATAACATCTTGAATATTAACTACTAGCCAACAAATTAGGGCTATAACCAAACTAATTGGCTGCTTATACAAATACAACACTTTCAAGTATCCTGAAACCTCACCTGTATTTATATCCACTGGGAGGGTAGATCATTTTACCACAATGATAGGTCCAATTATCACTGTAGAAGGGGGGTGGTGGTGACCAAAATCGTCACCACAGTAAGGAACACGTAGCATTGCTACAGTAGTATTAGATTAGGTTAGTATTAGATTAGGCTGTGAGGATAAATGGGACATACTAGCTAACCGTAACCGAAATGCGGGCCGCATAGTGATTACGATTCAGAGCACAGAGCCAATGTAAGGCAGGAGCCTCTAGCACATTTGTCTCAGGCTTTCTCCTTCAAGGTAGTGTGTCTGTGTGTGTGCGCATCGTGTGTGTGTGCACATCGTGTGTGTGTGTGCGTGAGAGAGTGTGTGCGTGAGAGAGTGTGTGCGTGTGTGTGTGGGGGGGGGGAGCGGGGGGGTAGGGAAGGACAGAACAAGTGAAGGTCGCCATGCTAAGAAAGGCCAAGCACATTCAAGGACCATCCATATTAAAATATTGTTGCAACTCAAATAAAGAACAGTTCAAAAACGGAGACACCAACTGAAGCTGCTAGCTGTTCGTAAACCAAAAACACCCTATCCTGCTGACACAGAACCTTTCTGCCAAACCTGACCAGATCAATCATCCAACCTACATTCTCCTCTTTTCCAAATCAGTAATTGCCAACTGGTCGATCGTGATTGACAGGTCAATCTTTAAGACATTCCTAGTCCATTGCAAAAATGAGGTAGTTATCTTCACTGCGCCTGCCCCCGTTGGAGGGGAACCTCCAAGCTTGGTAGCTCTCCAGATTATTCTCTTTGCAAAAGTAGCTCTTACTGTATGAAAGGTCAGAGTCCATTGTTCTTGCCTATAACATTGACCATTCAAGACTATTTAACTTACAGGTAAATGTGGAAACAAATACACAAATATGATTTAGCTTGTTGCAGGAAGGAAGCAAAGCTTTCATTCATTTTATTTGGTCTCTCTAACCCTACTTGAAACAGTACATAGAAGTACATAGCTCCGAGTAGTGGACTTTTTACGACTACCATTAACAATTGTTAAAGGAAAATGGAATACTACTTAAAATTACCCAAAATCACACGCAACCTCTGGGTCTTTCTACACCCCCAACAAAAACAAGTACAAGTTAAGTCCAAAGTACTCATATGACTGTAATAAAGGAAACACATTTACTTTCAGACAAGACTGAAGTAGCTACCCCTGATTCCATCTAGTTAAATTAGTAAACATTTTCATCTGAATTAAAAGAACAAAAGGTGTCTAATTTTTGCCTAAGAATTCTTACATTTCTGTATTAACATTAAATCATAAGACATAACAACATTGCGCAGCTGATGATAAAATAACCTCCAGTCATTAGGCATTCTGTAACTGAAAACTGATAAGAGAATTGCAATTTTATCAAAGACAAAAGCCACATATTCATATGGCGCCATGCACTGAGCTGTATATAACAGTAGGGGCAGTAAGGTCTGTTGACTGCTGTTGAAAAGTATACAGCACACAGACAAGGGGCAAGTGTGAAAAGCCTTGTGGTGAACAGCTGGAGTGCACAGGTTAGACAGGGTTGTACCAACTATTATATGGTGGGAGAACCCTTCCTAATGATTCAAGATGAAGCCATCCAAAATGTATTGGAAGTAAAAATAAGCGCACCCTCCAAGAAAGTCATTCGTACGGAGCAGACAGCCATGCAGAAAATCTTACATACATGCTTGTGTACACAATCCCATACGCACAGCAGAATTTGGTCCACCTCCAACACAGACACAAGATAGTGTGAACATACACAAATAGACACACTTCAAGCCTATCACACTGAATACCAGGACTTACTGCTAACTTATCCTGAGTGCTGCCAAACAAACATATACACCCCCCCTACTTTGTTAAAACACAGTAAAGGATACCTTTATTAAAAACACACAAGCGCACACCCATCCCCCTTTGTAAAAGACAGAGTGGAAAATTACAGCTGAGTACAATGGACTGTACCATTTATGACCAAGCTTGGGGGGGGGGTTCATATGTCACTCTTTAATTATTACTCAAAGGTAAAGAACAAGATCCCACACACAATATTCACATAGATGTTTCCAGTTTTACTTGAGATGTATGTATAACCTTGCTAAAAACCATTCACGATATGTCAATTAACACGTTTCTAGATGTTTCTAGAATACAAAATGGGCTGTAAGTTTACACTCCTTCCAATTAAAGTCAGCATCAATTCCCACTTACCAGAACCTTTCAAGACAAAAAATAAACTAAAAAATATTAATAGAATAACTTCTTTTCCCCCCAGTGTTCCACATCTCCTAAACTGCTACATGTCGGTATCCATGATTTCAGGAATTGATGAAATACGCACTGATCAATCAAAGGGTTTGCAAAACTCTCACAAAGAAAAATTTTGTTGAGTATTAAACACTCATCGGTAATGTGAGAAGGTATACTGAAGGCAGAGTAATCTCATTCAATTCGTAGTCTGGTTTAAGGGTAGGGCTGTCACTACCGATTATATTAAATCGAGTAATCTACAGATCTGACAACTAATCATTGATATATACACATATATGAAACATAATGCTTAAACAATACATTTTGCAATTCGTCAGAGTGATAACCAGCCCTGAATGGAACACCTGTCCATCGCTGGGTAAACGCTCACTCACTGACACATATGGCCAATTTAGACATCCGTAATCACTTCAGTTGCATATTATTGGACTGTGGGAGTAATCTGGAGAATGTGACATAAACCCACACACACACACAGCACACGGGGAAGACATACAAACTCCACACACACAAAGTGCTACCCACTATGCCTCTGCTGCCATCCTCAAAACTATGCTTGCACAATGTGAGATGTTAATATCGAAACCACATGTTCTGCATATGCGATTGTCACATCGAAAGAACCGCGACAATCAGTTGGGTTGAGACCATCGATTTTATGGCAAAACATCCTTACTTTGGCTCAAGAAACAAAAAAACTTTGTATTTAATGTTTGTTCCTTTTCAATATTATGTGGTACACATTAAAAAAAAAATTATTCGTCTAATTTTAAAATCGCCACTATTTGCATGACCTCTGCAAGCACTCTTCAGACAAATCAAAATCATTCACATCCTTGCGGTTAGATTCAGTCACTGATAACATCACATTTGTGGGAACTTAAACAAAAATGAGTGAAGGTTGCCAAAAGACATTTGTCTTCCGCTGTATGGAAATATTACTTGCTTTTGTTCAGTATTGTCTGTTTGACATTCAGAATTTGTCAGCAGTGTTCTGTGTCTGTTGGTACCACTCAACTCAAATCAACATATTTGACAAATACTATGGGTACAAAATTTCTTTTTGGGTAAATATTTCAAATTTTTTCCCCTTTTATAAATGTAGAATTATTTATAATACAATTTTGAAATGTCATAACGTTACCTTTTTCCAACATTGTTCAAACCTACGGAATACATTCATTTAAAAATATAAGGTTATAATGCACTATGCAATATGTAGCCAAGCAATAGAGCTAGGCATACTTTTTGTGACAATTATCTTGAGATACAAAAATTGTAGTATGTCAATTAAACCAACTAAATTTATATGAGACTGATGACAAAGTTAGGCCAGGCTACTCCAAGAGGCACAGAACTGTAAGCCATCTATAGCTAACCTTGGATTATTGGGCGAGTCCGTGGATCTTAAAGATGTTGCCGCAATGCAGTCAAATGGTTGTGATCTTTAAGTTCTGTGATGGCTGCATTTTTATTCACTTTTTATATTAAGTGCTCCCACATAACTGAGGGTTCCGCTCTTCCTTCTGCCATATTGCCAAGTAATGAGGAAGGAGAGTTTAAAATCGAGTAATCATGACAGCTATAAGCTTAAGGTCTGGTCTACATTAGGGCTGAACAATTTTAAGAAAATATCGAATTGTGATTTATCTGACATATTGTGATTGCGATTTCATTTGCGATTTTTTTTAAACTCAGTATTCGCTATATATATGTGTATAAAAACTAATTGAGCACAACCATAAATTGAAATCTGAACTGCGCTATACATTACTCCAAGGATAAGAATGTTAATTTGGATGGAATGAATTTGCGAACCTACTCTCAAAATAGTTTTAAACCCTGGGTCAGATGTGCTGAATAATGCATTTCCTAATGCATATCCTAACAATGCTAATCGCATTGCTTAAAATCACGTTTTCGATTTGAAATTAGGGCTGCAACTAATGATTATCTTGATAATCGATTAATCTGTCAATTATTTTTTCAATTAAATCGATGAATCGGGTAAAAGGATTTTTTTTAATTTCCACCCATTTCTTCAGAAATAGAACATTATCTGATATAATCTGATTCAGTCCGCGTTCAAGTCCGTTTCCCCAGTCCTGTACTTGAAGTCTCGTTGTCTGCATTCTTTTTCTACGCGAAATAAAGCTCCCAACCCGGAGATTCCCTCAAGTCCTGTGTTCGCCTGTTCCTTTGCCCAACGTGACAATTTCAACATTAACACTTGTTTTCTGTAAACGGGGTATGCGTGTGTATGTGCGATCTTGTGCGCAGATGCGTGTGTATGTGCGATTGTGTGCACGTGTGTGCGAGCCTGACTGTGCACGCCGCTCCTGACGAGCTAATCCATCACATTGCAGCGTCTTCACTCTGACCTTACGTCAAAGTAAAGTTTATTTACATTTAAACACAGCTAAAACTGACTATGCTATACAAAAACATTAAACTAAAAAGAGTAAAACACACCATTTTTCACATTTTTGTAATGTAAAGTGCTCCCACACTTTATGACTTTTCTCCGCCTCTGTCATGTTTCTTTTGTATCATTTTATTTGGAAAACACCACCTCCACTCTTCCGAGTCTTTCCTTGACCGCGCCCTGTTCAGCTCTGTCAGCAGGTAAAATCAAAGTTAACTTCTCCGCAACACAGCGAGTTGCACATTAACAGTACGACGCAACGAATCGACAAATTAGTCACCAACACTTTTAATAATCGATTATCGATTTTATTGATTAGTTGTTGCAGCCCTATTTGAAATCGATAAATCATTCAACCCTAGTCTACATAACTAACATTTGAGTGACTGATGAAACATGACCAATTTGCCGTAATTTGATAAATGTGATAAATGGCCACAAGAGGTAAAATTTTTTTTGAAAAGGGTCAAATGTATTTGACTAAGCCATTTAAATGTTCCTTGAGTAAAAATGTCTGCAACGGGTTGGTGCTGTGCGATATGGGAAAACATTTATCATGATAATTATCGATCTCGACTGATATGAAAACAATTATCAGCGTACAAGTTATTCCATTTTACTCGACAGCTCCATTTTTGCTTAAAATTTCCTAAGGATTCCCCTTAACTAGATTCAGAAAATAAAGATGACAATTTGAATGGACTGCAAACTAGAGACCTGCGCGGGACGGATTTTTCAGTCCCGCTCCCACAAGATTCTGTCCCGCTCCCGCCCGCTCCCGCAAAAATATATATTATTTTCTCCCGCTCCCGCCCGCAGTATTCAAG
>JAODKL010000525.1:0-10198 GCA_026780765.1 Petrocephalus schoutedeni
ATAAATGGGTTTTTAAAATAATCTAATCAATATAATGACATTTAGAAACTTAGCGATGAAGGATTAGGGCATAAAACATCCATTTCTTCTCTTTCTCTCCCTTCTTCCTTTCTTTTTTCCCATTTTTCTCCTTCCCCCTTCTTCCCCCTTCTTCCTCTTTCTTCCCCCCTCTTAACAGACTATTGTTCCCCAGCTTTTTGGCAACCTCCCGCCTCTGTTAGCATGGCTAGCGTCTCTCGCTCCAGTTATCTGCTTACAGCCTCCCTCCCGCACATCGAAATAAGGCCTTAGTTAACGGGGTAATTTGATCCTCCACAGGCCGAAAATGCAGCCTGCAAATATCCACGTTAACTGAGTCCATGTTATCTGTCAGCACGTCTGTACAAAATAAAGATTTCCTGTTCAGGCCAAAATTATTTGCCTGTGCTAAGCGAGGGTCTGTGTTATCAAAGTCTGTGCTAACGAAGTTTTACTGTATTACTAATATCCTATTACTTCAGTTTAGCTTACTCACAATCTAACACATAACATAGCGTAACTATGGCTGCTGGTGATGCTGAACATGCCATGCTCCTACTGCACTTTTCCATTAGTGTGTCAACGCATGTTCTGACCATCCATGCTATCTGCCTTCCCACATGTCCAGATGGTCCTCGGTTTGGGTGCACAACCTACAACATTGTGGGTGCAGCCTTCAAACTGCCACTGTAAAAAGGCCAGCATGGAGAATTGATTCAGTGATGGACTTCGACCACGGTTCTCACTTTGAGCAAGTAAGCCCACTCTTTCGTTTTTCAGTGATGTTAGCATGCCCAGGGGGGTTAGGCAGCCAGTTGACCTTAGACCCCCAGAGATATTTTTCCTCCCTACTTGGGAGTTTTTGGTCCTTCTCCTCCATTGTCAGTTGCCTTTCTTTCTTTCATTTCTTCATAATTCATTTTCTCAATTCTACTCTGCTTTGTAGTATATGGTAATGTATCACAACACACCCATGTAAAGCGCCCTGGGACAATTCTGCTGTGAAGGGCGCTATATAAAAATAAATTGCATTGAATTGAAAAGTACACCAAAATACACCAATCCCGCACGCACACAGCAGCCGCATAACGCGGGGCCGAGGCAGCAGTGTTGCCCACTGAGTCCTTTGCAGCCACGTACTCTTGTTTTGTACTTGAGACTGAATCAGAAACAGCAAACCTACCAATGTAATGGATTTAGAAAAAGATTGTAAAAGCCAAACAGAACACACCCATGCTGACGAGCGCTTGCCATTACTTTTGTCCAGTTCTGATCCATGCTGTTTCAATTAAATTTCATTTCTTAGTAGGCCAATGGAATCTTTTGCTGTTGCTTCAGGCCTGCCTTGGCAGGGGTTTCGGTGGGACTTCTTATGTCAGATTTATGGGTTTAAAGAATGATGTCAGATTAAGGTTGTGTTTGCCTCGCACAGCTATAAGTATAAGAGCAGTGCTGGACTCTTAATTCGCAAACTAGTTGGGTAGTTTCCCTGATGCTTGCTCCACCTTCTATATATCTGGATCAGTTTCTGCATTTCATTTCACCCATTGAAATAAGGTTACATGTGAAGCATTAATTTCCAAAATGTATCAAGCATTTACCTCATTTCAATTAAAATATGAAAGTGACCCTGAAACGCTGTTTTACAGTAAGTGCTGTATGAATTCAGTATTGTTGCATTTGTATATGCTGCACTTTGTCAAGGTAAAATTAGGCAAGTTTATATATATATATACTGTACACACACACATTCCTTATGTTCTGCTTATTCCATCTTTATTTTCTTTGCGTGGTATTCCCAGTATGTGATTAGTGTTTCTTAGTTTCATAGCATTTGTTAGACTTCCCTAGTGCTGTGTTCATGTTGCTATGCATTTGCGTCCTGCTTGCTTGTTTTTCTAGTCCTGGTCCCTGGTTGCTCTGTTTTTCCCCATTTGTGGATTATTGTTAGTGTCTTCAGTGTGGTCTTTATCTTTTTCTGTTTGGTTTTATGTTTTTCCCTGGTTTTGTTCTGCCTCCCCAATAAACCCCTTTCTGTCTCAGAAGCCGCTCAATGGATCTTCACCCTCATTTCCCCATCTTCACCCATGCCATGACGCAGTATATATATGTGCCTGCCCTTGCCCTATTCCTCAGTTAGTCACTGTGGAGTTTGCATGTGCATGTGTAGTTCTAGCCAGGATTTATCCTCGTTTTACCTCCCTGTCATGGACTAGCCCGAAGGAGCCCCAGTTATGTCACATGGACACCACATGACTATGGCCATGCCTCCTAGGGAATCCTGGTTCACAAGATCTGCCTGGTCTTGAATTGCACATTGAATTACCAGAGGATCTCATTTGGGACCACACCCTTCCCAGCTGTGATTTTTATTAATCATGCCTCTCATCAACATTCAAAAAACATAGACAATGATCATAGATTTCAGGAAACCGTTACCTGCTCAGCTACCACTTGAACTGAATGGCTCATTTGGCAACACAGTCAAGTCACTTAAGTTCTTGGGTACGGTTCCGTCACACAACTTTAAATGAGATGAGAACATTACATGTATCATAAAGAAAGCTCAGTAGAAGATGTCTTCCTGTGCTAGCTGAAGAAATTCATCCTTCCATAGGTAATACTGGTCCAGTTCTACACAGCCATTATCAAGTCACTCCTGACCTCATCTGTAGCTGTCTGGTTTGGTGCTGTCTCTGTCTAGGCCAAGGATAAACTGTCCTTACTGTCCAGGGTTTACTAACCAGGGTGTTCATTTCCAGTTCTTGCACAAGTTTGAGGCTCCTTCTGGGTCACTGCCTTGCTGAATAATGTGGGCGTGGCAATTATCTGCAATCCTGAGGGAAAAGCACACCTGTGAAATATACTGTGATGATAATGCTACTTCATATTGCCATAGATTTGTAAAGATCACTAGCTGTGTCACAGCAAAGCAACCTCAGCCATGACATTGTCCTTCTGTCCCCTCACTTTGATTGACCAATTCACTGACACTTGCAATTCGGCCAAGATTATCCAAGAGGAAGGTGCAGAATCATCCAAGGAGCTGGAAAGAACCCAAGAATAAAACCAAGAGGTGTGTAGGCCTGTTTCGTCTTGGGTTAAGTGTTCATGCTGAACAGTTGGGGACCTTGACTGTATGATATAATTCTTTTTGGAACACAAGTTACAGCGGTGATGCTTTACTTCACGGGGCACAAATAATTTAGTATTATGCTATTAGTTATGTATTAATTAATCACAAATTAAGTCTTAGTTATATACTGATCTCATGATAATTCATCTTTAATGAATCATGATGCATCTTTCATCCCAAGCAGTTCCCATATTTGTTACTATATCTGTTAATTCTGTAAATACTGAAGGAGCAAGTCAAATACTGCCTCGTCAAGTAAAGTGTAAACATTACAACCTAATCCTTTGGACAGTCTTGTTCGTCAATATATTTCTCCCAAGGTGAGTCACCAGCATGATTATATGGAAACAGTTGCTTGCATGGAAAAACTGTAAAATGTACCCTAAGTCTTATTCAGAGATGAGGCAATGTTGAATTAAAACACAAGGGGAAGGTAAAAAATGCATCACTGATCTTAAGACAGCAAATGATTTATTTCACAGGAATGAAACATTTACTAAAAAGGCACACATTTGCCTATGGGGGAGGAAATAAATCATGAGAAATTGTGCTAAAAATCCAGCAACATCCTAATAGCTGGGGAGCTGAAATGCTCTGTGCATCTGTGGTGGACTTGGCAAAATGAAGGAGACCCCACCCTGCTCTATTTTGCGAGGACAAAATAAATAAATCCAGTCTTTGGATCCTCTTACAATAACCATTTTGTTTTTGTTTATCTTGAAATGGTTTTTACTGTCCCCATAGCTGGCAGTTGTTGTGTTATTATTTTCCTTTTTGTCTTTATTAAATATTTTGGTTTAAAACATACAGTTACAGAGTCTCTCACTAATAAGGTTCCAGCAAAATGCTATTTGACTGTACAACAGAATAATTCATGTGCTAAAGTGCAGACTTGGGCAAAATCTGGTCTGCGGAGCAATGTTTTACTTCCCTGCACCAACATTCAAATAAAACAAAATTACTCAAAAGGTTTTATGTTCAAGTCTATGACGTAATTTCTTGCCCCCAAATCTTGTAAAAGTACTTGACCAGTTTCCCTTGCAAATGTTATTTCAATAACTTCCTTTTCACCTTCATGGTTCCAGATGTCCCCATTGTTTCTGAGTTCCCTCAAAAGGCATAATCCACTTTCAGTGTCAACACTGGGGCATCCTCACCACTTCTCCTGGCATTATATACCAATATTAATGGTTATGTAAGATGAATAATTTAATTTGTTTCAGGGCCGGCACCCATCTGACCCTGCTCCTAGCGTGTTTCCCTTTGTCCTGGGTTGGCTGCAGAGCTCAGTGGGCTTAGCATGTGGCTTGGTTATCCCTTGGGTCATGGGTCATTTGATACTTGTTGTTTCTGTTCCTTAGTGTTCCATTTTTCCCTTATTGAGTTTTCGGTTCTAGGCTTACCCTCCTTGTGTTTTTGGTTACTTTATTCCATTTATCTTCCTAGTGTAGTGTCTCCTTTGGTTTTTTGGTAATATTTGTATAGTACTGAAAATGTCCTGAAGATAACACAAAAACATTTTATATGGTTTGAATAATACAATTAATACATCTAAATACAACAGTGGCAAAATTGTGGAAACACTTCCAGTTTTTAGACATTGCAGAACTTTATTCTGATGTTGCTCCAGTCACATATTTAATTGCCCAAATTGTGATATTTGTAGAATCTTACATGGTGGTTAATAAAAACATTCTGATCACCTTAAAATCAGAAAAAATTATGTGATATAAATGGCTAAGTGGATATAAATGTTCATAGCTTTAGGTAAACCTGATTGCATTCTGAGGACAAATGTGTTGTTGATAATTGCATAGCTACCCTAAGCCATAATCTCTATTCACAGAACATTGAGATGTCCACATATAAAAGGATTATAGCTATATATTATTCTAGGTTTTACATATTGCTGAAGGAATGCATGTATATTTTTCTATACTGGTGATAATACCTGTGCTGGCTGTGAAAATCAGCTGCCAAGTGGAATGGTGTGGTTTCTTTGAGATATTTCTGCAGCCAGCAGTGTACATACTCAGAGTCTAAATTGCTGGTTTATCTACATATACATACATATACATACATTTACATTTACATATAGCTCCTCCTTTTAACCTGCAACTTCATCCATTTTACAGGACAACAGGGGGTCCCATAATGTGACTTTGAATTTATACAAATTCTCTTTTATAAGATAATTTCCTTAATTCCTGGGATTTGTTCTCTGGTATCTTACACCACTTGTATCTTTTCAAAGGCAAAGGGGAAGCTATTTTGATAGAACAGTGTGACTTGCCTGGAGCACATGTTATCAGTGTGTGTAAGTGTGTGTGTATGTGTACATGGTTTGCTATACTTGTGAGGACCGAAAATGTGACTGGTGAGGCCATTTTTTCAGTCCGAACTACTTCAAACTTTATTTCGTAAAAATCTTTGAATGTAATCAAAAAGTTAAAATACCTTGTATTTAGGTTGGTTACTTATGGTTAAGGTTGGGGCTTACTTATGGTTATTGGTTAAGGGTGTTGTGATTGGGATTAGGGTTTTTCCCATAGAAATGATTGGGCGGTCCTCATTAAGTTAGAAATACAAACATGTGTGTGTGGATCTGTATCTGGAAAGCATTAAACGTCCAGTCAGAGCTGTACGTCCCCATGAGGGAATGGGAGGGCTGTGTAATGCACCACCCTGTCCAACCTAAGAAAAGCTTTGAGCGCAGAGTTTCAGCGTTCACAGGGAAGAAGAGTATCAGTCGGAGCTCTCGCATACTCCCTGCTCCTCTCACACACACAGATTTATGCTTTCGCCGACCCAGAGCAGATGAAAGGCATGTTATGGATGGCTCTGTTCTCTACCCTGCTAGGGAGGATCTGTTTCACTGGAGGCCACCAGCTGACTTCAGAGGAAAAACATACAATCGTGGAATTGCACAACCACTTTCGGAGTCAGGTGATGCCCCCAGCAGCATATATGCGGGATATGGTAAGAAGTGAAAATTGTCCTCGATTTGTTTTTCTGGAGGCACCGAAATGCGTTGGCCTGTTCCATATGTTTTCTTAAACACCAATGGTGGAATTATACAACACTGGGCAAATTTGTGAGAATGACAAAGAAGAAATCTGGTCAATATCTTGTTGGTCTAGAGAAGGTATTTCTTCTGGTCTGGAAGTTAATGTTTTTGTTGATCAGTTTATAACTTTTACATACCATGCATACAAACTGGATATTTTACTGGTAAAAATCAGGTTAAACCATTCAGGTCTGATCATAATGTTCCCTGTTGCCCTGGCAGAGTTATTTTTATTTATAGCTAAACACATCGCTAGATATTTATATTCAGGCTGCTTCAGCACAGACTACTAAAACTAGGTCCTGTTGTGGACAGGTGATTTAACTGCAGAAATGGAAGCAGGTACTGTGCAGCAACTTTAAGTTTATAAAAGTAACTTAGCGGCCATTTGGAATAGTAATAATGGGTAACAGTTTAATTGAGGGGCCGCAAATACTTAGTAGTAACTCAGTTAATGCTGAAGTACAAAACGAACAAATATACTGTGTTTTCCCGAAAATAAGACAGTGTCTTATATCAATTTTCGCTCCAAAAGACGCGTCAGGGCTGTACATTTACTGTACATTTACCGGTGATGTGAATATCTGTATGAGGGACAATGAGCTAGAGACAGTTAAGATTACTGTTTCTTTTAATGCTGGGAAAATGACATTTGTGTATGAGCCGCAGTAGTGTGAACATCAATGAATAACCGATAAATACATACAATAAAAGTGCCGCAGTATTCACCAGGCCATCTTTTCTGTCCTGTAAAATCCTTGAAAATGAAGAGGTCTTGCAGTGAAGAGATAAGAAAACCAAGGAAGCGTGTTGGGATCCTTTGTCCATTTGTCCGCTGGCATCTCGTAAGGATCGATGTTGTTGATCGCCGGTAACTAATGCAAATGCATTTGCTTGGCAGCGTACTTTTGTTTCTCACTGTTCTTCACTTTCTCCATCTTCGCGTTTCTCCCAGTGTGAAGATCACTACAATAGTGTCTTACATAGTTAGGAACATGTGACTAAATGAATCGTGTTGTTAGCAATGTTAGTTGCTAACGGGAGCTTCCGGGAAACGCACCCATGTTATTTGTGTTCCTCTGAATATGCCGCTGCTATTCTGTGAGTCAACGTGATAGTGACGTAATTCCACGGCCCAATCCATGGGATAGTAACTAGGGCTTATTTTTGGAGTATATTGCTATACTAGTACGAGCATCCTGAAAAATCATGCTGGGGCTTATTTTCGGGAAAACACGGTAGTAGCTACTTGAGATAACCGATGTGACACGATTCGATAATGATGAACAAACATGAGTTCATTTTTTCATTGGTGTTATTCATTATTTGTACCTTCAGTAGTTCCTTCAGCAGTTCACAAAGGTTTACAGAATTAACCTATAGTCACAAATATAATAAGTGCATGAAATAAAACATGTGTCACAATTCATTAATGAGGAATGAACATGAGATCAGTATGTAACTAAGACTTAGTTTGTGGTTTATTACAACCAGTGGGTTCCAGGGTTCTGCTAACTGCTATCAAGCAAAGCTAATTTTTTGTTAGCAGATTTGCGTTTCTGCTAACTTTGAAAACTATTAGTGGACCATTTAGCTTCCACAAAAATTATTTTCACTAACTGCAAATCTGGTAATAGGTCAAGTAAATAAAGTTTAATGGTCAAAAACATGAATCTGAGTCTGTTCAGAGCATGTCTGCAACAGTTTATCTGGCACACTGTTGTCTATGTGTAAACACAAGATGTGATTGTTTGATAACTTGACACTTAACTTGGCCCTGTGAAACTAAATTCCCAACAAACAGGTTAAAACTTGAACTCTCTAGGTCTGTGTTTGTGAAATTTGTGTTTCATGTGCACTTAAAGGCAGATGTGTCTTATTAAATAAGCTGCTATTTCTTGCTACTTTGAACAGAGAAATTATTCTCAAATCCCTTTCAGGGTGAAATATAGCACATATTTCTTAACAAAATGAACAGATGTACTACAGCAGGACTGTGCAATTCCAGGCATCAAAATATTGGTTATTGTTCTGGTAGAGCTTTGAATTGATCATTATTGACAAGCTACCTGTTTTCTTCCTCTTAACACATAATAAAATGTTTTTCATTTAAAATCATGACGTGATTAATAGTCCCAACTGTTATGGTCACCTTGTCCTAAAGATAACACAAAGCATGTCACCTTGGGCTCCCTGCTAGGGTTCTCTTGGTCGAGAAGTCTGTAAAAGACACAGTATGTCGTAGTATGCTTGGACATGATAAAACTCTGGGTTACTACATTTCTATTCAACACTATATTTCGTTAAGACTAAAAAAGAAAACAAGACAAATAATATACATACACGTTTTTTTGTGGCAGTCAGTTGTGACAAGATTTAACACTGAGCTAAAATATATTCCTTTACACATAAGTGATTAAAAGCTCACTTACAGATGAAAACCACTTATAGCTTTAGCCTGTAAAGCAGGTATTAGAATTGTGGTTGGACAATATTCACACAACAGTTAAAGACATTTCTAATAACTGAGTAATATTTAAAAGTTAGCCTTGATTTTGACATTCTTTGGGCTGGGCTCTGCGGTTGCGCAATGCACACTGGAATTTAGAATGTCTGCCTAGGAATGTGTGTGAGGATTACAGGCCAATACTGCTTCATCTCATGTTACAAGGGGATATTTTCAAGAGGGCAGGACGGTGGTCCCTCACTTCCAGGGTATGTCAGGTTTGCATGTTTTCATTGCATTTTTGTGGTATTCCTTCCTCAGTCAAGAAAAGTTAATTAATTTGTGTCTGTAAGCTGCCCTTTGTGTGAGTGCATGTCCAGCCAGAATGATATCTGATCAACGTTTGGTGCTTTATGTTTCGTACTAGCTTGTCTGTTCAGTTAATTTCTTTGTGAAATGTATTATTGTGAAAATTGAAGTGGGCTCATGCCAAAGATATACATCACCATACTCAGTGGGTCTGTGAGAATGTGAGGGAGGGCATCTGATGTGCCACAGAGAAGTTTTCCACAAGGTTTTGAGATGATTAATCGTGGTTTAATTTTTTTACATCACAAAAACCTGTTTGCTTATTTTTTCCCTCTTAGTTTTCTGACCCCTCGTGGTTTGTTTATTTTGTAGTTTCCCTAGTTCTGTTTTCTGAATAAACCGCTTTCTGTGTCCGAGTTGCAAGTGGAACGCCACCCTCATTTCCGCCTGCACCATGCCACGCCACAACCGTGACAACCTCACAATGAACTGATACAAACAACCAGTACCTACAGCTCCAACAGGAAATGCAACACAGGTGGATTTAATAAATAGGTGACATGGAAGAGTAGCTGGCTCTGTTGAAGACTTAGGCTGGATCCTGGATTGGGGTCCTGACACAAATTCAGCTCCTCAAACATATAAATGTATATTTATACATATCATTTCAATTTAAATCAAGAGGGTCGATCTGCAGAAAATTTTAGGGCAAGATGTTTCTTTAGTGTAGTTTACTGTAACAAAATGTTCTAATGATATCAATCTGCAACTTACTATGAGTACTTCAAACAAATGTGAAGTTTCTTTTGTAATATCACATCATAAGTACTATTCCCACAATGGTAATATATTTAAAATTAGTGAAGAAACCAACGTGTGTCCCAAGAGAGCTATTCCAGCCATATTCCCACCGGGTGGAGGCCCTGGGGAAGACCCAGGACATGCTGGCAGTATTATTCTCCAAGCTGGTGTGGGAACCTCTGGGCATCCCACAATAACAAACCAGAGACTGTAGGCATAGCAAAAGAGATTGCACCTCACAAGAAAAGTTAGCGCAGCTTTATCGCACATTACAGTGACTGGGGCTGAGAAATCATGGTCGGCGAGTCTTCTCAAGCACACATGCACACACACACACACACACATTTGTTCATTTTGTTTTGTTTTTTTGTTTCATTTTGTTCAATTTGTTCATTTTGTGCCCCTATGTATAAATATATAC
>JAODKL010000526.1:0-10194 GCA_026780765.1 Petrocephalus schoutedeni
AAACAACTTAACTAAGATATATCTTAAGAGTGTTCTTAGCGCGCTAACAGTGTGCGTTATCGGGAAACCGGGCCCAGGACTGCTTAGGTCCAGGGAGATGTGCTTTCTCTGTAGCTCTGCTCAGAGTGTCTCTGCAACCAATCATAATTTAACTGAATTTTTCCTAGCACCTAGCAACCACCGAGCAATGCCTAGCAACACCCTACCAATAACCTAGCAACGACCTAACAACACCTAACAATGCCTACCAACACCCTAGCAACCACCTAGCAATGCACCATTTAACTATCTAACAACACCCTACCAACCACATAGCAACACCATAGCAACCCCCTAGCAACACCATAGCAACCACCTAGGAACACCCTAGCAACCACCTAGCAACACGCTAGCAACCAACTACCAATACCTAGCGACCACCTACCAACACCCTAGCAACCACCTACCAACACCTTTAGAACAACCTAACAACACCTTAAAAACCACGTTGAAGTGCATACGAATCATAGACCAGCAAACACCAGTCACTTTATTAAGAACACCAGCTCTCCCAGGGTCAGCGAGCACAACAGGCCCATCTCAAAATTTCTTCATTAATTTTTTTTCTAGTTAGAATTACCTGTTTTTGTAAGTATGATGTGTTCCATTTTTACAATAAATTGTGTGATTTCATGTGATCTGTCATGCCTTAGTACCTTGTTGATTTAAAATCAAAGAACCTGTTAGACCTAAGATAACGTTAATATACTGAAACCAAACCGTTACCGTGGCCCAAAAACCGTGATACGCACCGAACCATGGGCACACTGGACCGTTGCATTCCTAGTGGAAAGTAAGTTATAGCTTTTGTAAGTGTTTGAGATGGTAAATAGTAATACCTGTCTTGATTATCTACCCACTAACGTGTTGGTGCCACCTTACACAGTCTATGATGTTACTTTGTTACAGCCTGATTCAATCAATTTCAAACACAGGAATAATATGAAGATATATCATACTTTAACATAATCCACTTTATCCAATCAATAGCCATTCTGGTTATTACAAGCTTGATTTTGTCTGATAATCTGTCTGTTTCTCTGTGCCCGTTAGTCAGCCTGCCCTATCCACAGACCCTGCAGGAAGTTGAAGTTCCCGTGGTGGGGAACAGACAGTGTGACTGCCTTTATGGCTCAGGCAGCATCACGGACAACATGCTTTGCGCCGGCCTCATAGAAGGGGGTCGAGATTCATGCCAGGTAGTGTTGTTAATACCTGCCACTGCTCTGTTGTTCTATATTCTGTGCAAAATTTCCTCAGATCTTGTTTTTGTGCTGATGGTTTTTATTATTATTATTATTTCTTGTAATTAATAGTCAAATCTGAAAGAAACCAAAGACTAACCAGGATGTCAGACTTCTTGTATAAATGTAATTCCTGTAATGGTATGAACCCCGTAGTGTTTCCTGTTTCTGTAAATACTGTAATTTTCTCTTGAACATGTTTTTAGTCAACCACTGGGGACACTCTTATCTGTAGCCAACCATCAGTCAAGTGTATTTCTTGTCAGGTGTCTAAATTGTCAAGTCTGAATTTGCCAGGTTTCTTGATCTGTCAGATTTATCTACATAACCGCATATTGCTCCACAAAATAAAATGCACCACTGATCACATAATAAAATATTGCCTGTATGTGCAGTATACCATTTTTAGGAACATACTTAAGTTATTGAAGCATGCAAGTGGCTTATGTTTTTATGATGTAATTGAAATAAATTGTATTTGCACAGGGGGACTCGGGTGGTCCAATGGTGAGCCCTCTGGATTCAGGAGTTTGGGTCCAGGCTGGAATTGTTAGTTTTGGGTATGGCTGTGCTTTGCCTGATTATCCTGGGGTGTACACTAGAGTGTCTAAGTACCAGGACTGGATCCTGTCCTTTGTGACCTCTGATCCACCAGGCTTCAACTCATTTGAATCTAATGGGACAGACAGTGACAGTACCTATGACTGTGTCCCGCCAACGGTGCCTCCCACACCAGCTCCAACAAGTAAGCTTAACAACTTGCCGCATATGCACTGTTATTCAACCCCCAGCTTCAGTACTTGTGGAACATCCTTTACCCTTTATAACTTCTAATAACCGTTTTCATTAAGTACCTATTGATATTTGATGGCTTCTGTGCTGAAACTGCCTTCTTTAAATCCCACCAAAGGTTTTCAATTTGATTTAAAACTGGGGACTGAGAAGGCCACACCGAGGACATTCCAGGGCCTATTTCTCAGTCAATCTTTGGTTAACTTGGAGTGTTAACCAAAGTGTTTTTCTTCCTGTGGTAGAAAAACGTCCCCACATCAATGCTTAACTGTGGGGATGGTATTCTTTTGGTCATAAGCCTGGCCTTTCCCATGCTAAACATACTGTTGGTCCATGTGACTAAACAGTTACAATTTAATCAGTCCATGAAACTTTCCCAAAATTCTGCAGGCCTATCCAAATTTCTCCTGATATATTCTAGGTGATCTTGAATGTTCTTTTTGGTCAAGAGTGGAGTGCATTTGGGAGTGTGGCCATGAAGTCCTTGCTTATGCAGTGCTCATATTATAATTGCCAGTGAAGCACTTGTCCCACCCTTCATCAGGTCATCCTGTAGGTGTTTAGGAGTAACACAGGGTTTTAGTTGTCCTAAGTTGATAAGGGCTCTAGGTGCCAGCCAGGCAGGTTTGCAGGTGTGTCATGAGTTTTAAACTTCCTTATAATGCACCCAGTGGTGTCTCTTGGGAGGACTTATACCCAATGCCCTTCAGGTGCAATGAAATAATTTCTTCTCTCAGCTTTTGTGAAAGCTCTTTAGTCTTACCCATAATTGCAACTTACATTCTACACCTTCAGGGAAGGGGTTTATATATGTATATCAACGATCATTATTGAATTCAACAAAGCTTAATCATGTTTCAGCCCCACTTTAGGCCATGAAAACTAGCAGAAGGTTTTAACACCAGCAATATAATACATGGGTCGAATAACTGTGATATAGCTATATTAATGAAATATCCTGTGACTCATGAATACTACATCTTACATTTTATGTATAACTTAACTGATAAAGTAGTTATCCAAAGTAAAATCTAGCTCTTTGAAAAAACTTTCACTAGTAAATCCTTACAATCTTTGGGGGATTGAATATTTCTGATTGCACCTGTATGTTGATCAAATATGTTTTGTTCTTCTCTTGCTAGAACCATTCTACCCATACGGTGCTATCAATGGTGATTTTTATGTCTACAGTGAATACAATGGATTTCAGATGATGCCATTATACTTTACATTTCCCATTTTTGGAGGCACATATTTCTATATAAATGTAAGAGTGAATATGTTGATCGACATAAATTCTTATGTACTTTTATTTTTAATTCTCTGTTCCAGTTTGTATGGCTATAATTTATTATAAATGTTTACAAATGTGTAATTACTGAATTATTGTTCTTCTTTTCTCCACATTAAGATTTATGAGAACGGTGTCCTGACCTTCGACCAGCCCTTCGACCAATTAGAGCCTCTGCAATTTCCATCATATTCTAGAAAAGACATCATTGCTCCATTCTGGTCAGACTTGGACAGTGCACAAAATGGAGTAATCTCCGCCCGTGTAGTCTCTAGTGGTAGTCTTCTCCAGCAAGCCACAAATGACATAAATTTGTACTTCCCAGAGTTGCCCTTTGTTGCTTCACGGGTAATCATTGTCACATGGGACAAAGTACCATATTCCGGGATGCCAGACTCGGTAAGTGTCATATGACATTATAACTCCTAATGCTCATAATGGTTTTAATTACTTCTTGATTTAAAGTATATCTTTATTATATATCATATTTGTTATCATATAATAATTTTACTATCTACTGTGAAATCACATGTATAATATTTTGTGATGTTTGTACATATAACATTTATCCATTTTCATCCATTTCCTAACTTCTTATCCTGGACAGGTTCTCATGGACACCTGGAGAACATAATTGTATTTATGAATAAATAATTAATATAATATAATTATAGCTGAATATCAGTTATCATTGTGATAATAAATTACAGTCGCCCCTCGCCACTTTGCGCTTCGACTTTCGCGGCTTCACTCTATCGCGGCTTTTTCAAATACAGTACTGTGCTAATTAGAGTATATACAGTACTGTATATTCATTAAAAAGTTGATTGAGACAGTGAAAATGATACAGCACGCGCTCGGTTGTCGGAGTCAGTTATATCCTCTTCCTTTCCTGGCCACTGACTGGCTCAGCCTCACGCAAGTTCGTTTCTCTCACACACGCTTCTACATGGCTATGCATCGGAAGCATTTGAGAGCTTTTATCTAAGCCCCACGATGGCTCCTAAACCTGCTGCTTCTTCTAAGCCTTCTGCTTCTTCTTATTTTCATAGGTTAGTGGTTCTGTGTAAGAACTGTGTGTGTGTAATTAAATGTACAATAACATGATGATGATATTTGTAACGTCTTATACAGGGGTGCCCACACTTTTTTGGCTTGCGAGCTACTTTTAAAATGACCAGGTCAAAACTATCTACGTACATTAAAAATGCTAAATATATGTTATATATTTATTATATATATTTATATGTCCAGTATGTTGGCATGAACCCTTAAAGCGCAATACAGTTCCATACATTTATGGTTCCTTACTTGGTCCGGCTTCCCCCCACTCATCGTTTTAATATCCCTTTTTAGTAGATATAAACTCGAAGGCTAGCTGGGTCACTTTGCTCGCCAGAGTTTTGCATTAGCTCGCAATGCATTTGCGTCTTCTGCCAGGTGACGCGTTAGAAGAGAAGGGCTCTAAGTAGGTATAGTAACCTGGTATATCAAAGTTTTAATGTTGCACGATCTACCCGCTCTACCATCGCGATCTACTGGTCGATCGAAATCGACGTATTGGGCACCCCTGGTCTAATATGTCTTATTTTCTCTTTATTTTGGCTAATATATTGGGTAATACGAGTGTAATGGTGACTAAAGGTTGTTGTTTCATGTCTAGAGGGCTCTAATAATGTTAAAAAACGTATTTAGAAGGTCATAAACAGGTTTTATATGCTCTAACAATGAAAATATTCGATTTATAAATAAAGAATCCTACTTGGCGGAAATTCACTTTTCGCGGTAGAGTCCGGAACGGATTAAACGCGATAACCGAGGGACAATTGTAATGCTCTTCTAGGAGAATGCAAGATTTGCAAATGTTGCATTGTTGAAAAGGGAGACTAAGTAGTCAGTTTCTTTTTCATGACACCCTTATTGTCCATGCCCTCTCAGGAAAACACCTTCCAGGTGGTACTGATCTCGGACGGGAATTTGTCATTCCTTCTTATCAACTATGGAAACATCACCTCCCCACCTGGATCTTTCCAGGTATGGATATGAAATATATTAAGGTCTGGTGTTCAAAGACTGCAAAAAAAATTGGTTACTTGTACATAATAAATGATTAAAAAATAATAAAATAGCAGACCAAAATTACACATTTTGATACTAGACATCTGATGTTTTAATGTGTTTTTTTGAGGTTACGTCTGTGTTCAACTCTTTCTTGTGCTTGTACTGTAAACGTCTGCCATGTTTAATTCCATACAGGCTGGATATGACACAATAAATTCATTGAATTCCTTCAGTATCTCTGGATCATTTGAAGGGAACATCACAGACCTGAAAATGACTTCTAATGTAAATGAAACAGGTCGCTGGGCATTTCGCATTGATAACTGCAACATTGCTTGTCCATTTAATGGTAAATATCCCTGGAGGTTTTATGGCAGAACATTATATAGTGGTTAAGCAAATAAACTTGCAAACAAACAAAACAAAGCAAACAAAATGCTACTGAGTTTGCACAGTTATGGATTGATTTTCAAATCACTGAAGATGCTTGAAAGTGGAATAGTGAGACCCAGTTCATCAGTTCTTAATTCAAATGAGGCCCTGCCCCTCTATTATGCTGAGCTTCTTCTCCATTTGTCCAAGGAACCTTTTACCCATTTGGTCCATCCTATGGAGACATGACAATCCCATCTTCTGATGATGGAAGTTCCAATCTGATCCCTCTAAGTGAGAATTTTCAGTACTTCCGACATGGATACCGTCAGATATATGTGAGTTTAGTTATGATATGGCTAAATATTCTTATATTTGTAAAAAACGTTTGGTTGAGGTGTGCAGTAGTGTTTCCTAATGAAGTGCTTTAATATTGTTGTAACGTAACCTTATCTTTCACTAGCATTCCTTTACATATTCCATTATTAGTGGGGAGAAATTCCAGAATCAGTGTTTTCAAATGTTTAAAATAAAAGGTACATGAAATAAATCAAGATTAAATCCAGGAGTGGGTAAATTTTAAATGGAACTGCTTCAATTGATTAGCTGTCAATCAAGTGTGACTTGGAAACTCCTAAAACATTCTAAAACACAAGATAAGTGAGAGAATTTCCAACCAGTTATTTATAATGTACATTAATTACATTTTCTTCAGCTACAAACCCATGATTTATGTAATAAATTTGTCTGCATTCAATTTTCAGATCAACAATAACGGTGACCTCACATTTGACAGACCATTAAGTACCTGGGTCCCTTTCACATTCCCAGCAAAAAATCTTGACATCATCGCTCCTTTCTGGACAGACCTAGACACCAGGAATAATGGAGCCGTTTATTTCCGGGAGGTCACCAGTGGCAGCATTATCGATCAGGCTAACTATGAGATAAGTCAGTACTACCCTGAGCTGTCCTTCAATGCTAGCTGGGTCTTTATTGTCACATGGGACAAAGTGGCATACTACTCAATTCCAATGATTGTGAGTGCTTTTGCTGGTCCATTGTTATAAAGAATTCGAAATGAAAAATATACTTTTTCTAAACCGTTATAGTAACAACATTCAAAATGCTTATTTCTCCCTAGCAAAACTCTTTTCAAGCAGTTCTGATATCAAATGGGACTTTCTCCATCGTGATGATGAATTATGGTCGCCTCACCCCTAAGTCGTTTGTACAGGTCAGCCGTGTGTATGACTAATTTACTCCCTAAAATGTTTAATAAAACAAAAGATTTTTGTAGTATCCTATGGGCTGCAATGAATAATCTCAGAATATATAGAAACTCATTGCTTCTACTATTGCATTTTTTGGTTGAAATTTGAGAATAAGCCAATAAGGATGTCATGTGGAAATAAATTATTGTACCTTTCAGAGTGCGGAGGCTGGCTACGACACACAATACTCACAGAATTATTTAGTAATCCCAGAAGCATCGGTCACAGATCTGTCATTCAGCAGCAATGTCAATGTTACAGGCCGCTGGGTATTTAGACTGGATGAACACTGTCTAGGTAACTAATATATGTTTCTTGTTTTTGTCAAATAACCATGAAAAAACTCATAGAAAGTGCCATGTGGATTTTAGAAAGAATATGTTTCATTTGTTATTATTCGTAATCATTTATGTATCCGAGTTCAACATAATACAAAAAGACAGGACAATAAATGCAAATTATCATTTGGTGGTGAACTGAAGATGGAATACCATGTTCATAAAAATATTTATAATGCCATAATTATTTTCATAGTAGCCCATCCCAGGAAACACAGGGCATAAACCAAGGGGCACACACTCAAACACTACGGCAATTTAGAGAAGCCAATTTACCTAACCCACAATTACAGGGAAAACATGCAAATACACAATTTACCTAACACACGATAACAGGGAAAACATGCAAACACCATATACAGAGAGTGCAAGGGCAGGAATTGAACCTGTGGGTGACACCTGTTAGATGCATACAATAAAACTAGGACTGTCAATCTAATTAAACAAATATTTATTTTTCATCCATCCATCCATCCATTTTCCAACCCGCTTATCCTGTTCAGGGTCGCGGGGGGTCCGGAGCCTATCCCGGAAGCAATGGGCACGAGGCAGGGAACAACCCAGGATGGGGGGCCAGCCCATTTATTTTTCATTAAATTAATTAATGATTATTTGCGATTAATAGTGGTTGCAATTATTGTTTTTTTGTCTTACGACTAAAGCTTGGCATAATACATATTTAAATGTAAAAAGAATCACAAAAATGACGAATAATCAGAGAATAATCGAAAAGGGTTTATATTCCAGACACCTTTGTTTAATATCATCTTTACATACAGAACTATGTAGGACTGTACAGTCCCTTTTCTTTCTGACAAATTTCAAACATGCTTACAAACAGCGGGCAGCACAATGAATAACACTGAGATGAGTCGGCTGGTTTATTTTGGTTTGTGACTGTTCCAGCCCATAATACCCTGTGTGATGATGTTGGTTGCCAAGCTCTATTGTATCTGGCTGGGATGAATTTTGCGGCATCCATGTTATACTTCAGCCCCAACACAGGAAGTAAACAAAATGCATCTGCGTTAATTATGTTAATTTATTATAATGTCTTAAATATTTTACATTTATTGCAGCAATTAAGACATTAATTTTGATAGCCCTAAATAAAACCTCTCGCTTATCACTCCAAACACGAAATTGTCCCCTTTTCCCTATTTTTAATTACTAATATTGTAGTGCTTCTGAAGCATTCTTCAAGATCAGCAAAGATAATGTTTTCAAGCTAGAATTGACCAAAAGCCAGTTATAACCTGTTTGTTACTGTCTTCATGAAATTGTGGATTTACTGTGCTCAACTGTTCTTTTTGCCACAGATTACAAGATTGGCCTGAGAGTCCATATAAAAAGTCGAATGCCCTTAGATCCCAATGACCCTGGCCTGAAACAGATGGTACATTGCATATGAGTTTCTCACACAAACAAAGTGCTATGTTTTATGAAACAGAAATATGATTAATGTATATTTGCAGACATACTAATACCCTAACATTCTGTGGTGGAAGTACTCTGTGACCGGCTTCTCTGCTTTTATTTCAGATCTCTAATGGAGTACTGAGTGGCATCCCCATGCCTGAAGGTACTTGCTCTTTATGATGATGGATGCAGGTAAATCATTTATATTAATGTCCTTTTCCCTCAATTAAATCTGGCCTCCCATTAAATCTCATTTATCCACCCATTTATCCTGAAACCTATTGCGCTTCAAGAAATATGGTGTAGTACAACATTATCTTGAGAACTGCTCCAACTCCTTCTGCCTCAGATGGAAAGGGGACACATAACTACACCATTGCAGTGATTATCAAGAGAAGTCCTGGTGTTTTTTTTTTACTTATCTTACTATTCTGCCTTGTGTAACAGTGCCAAATTGATTTCAGATACATTAACTAACCATGCCTTTTGGCATGTGTGCATTACCTTGTTCCTGTCCAAGGTGAAATGTAAAGTGTAGTCCTGCAATGGAATCACCCCTATACATGGTTGTCCTTATCCTGAAACCATCATAAGAATCTAAAAAGTCTAAGGCAGCTGAATCTGAAAATGAATTTGCACTGCTTTAATTTGTTACCCAAGCATGTCCTCTAACAATTGTCCTTGTCTCCCCATGGCAGTCCCAAGAGGCCGAATGTGGAAACATCCATAACAGAACCTTTGCCAATCATTTTGAATATTCCACACTAACCAGTTGGTGTGTAAGCAGGTTTTCCTAATCATGTTTTTGGGGTCTTTAAATTCATGTTTACATGTTTATAATTAGGGAAATATAATGATATATGTGGGAAATTTTACACACTCAAAATCAAAACAGTGACTAAGACACAACTGTTTTACCCTACCTTTTGACGATTGTTTTAAGCTCTTTTAAAATCAACTCAGATTTCATGTTTTGTATTTCATATTCAGTCTAACCCTATATCATTGAAACCTAAAATTAAAAATTTTCAGTTTCTCAAATAAAAGCTGTTTCATAATTCTCATTTGCATAGACGCTTGTCTAAAGTGATGTACAAGCGATGCAGATAGCACATTGTAAACATACTGCTAAGTAGTGGACTTGGCAGCTAAGCAGAGCTGACTGTGCATTCCTGCCCGCAATGCTACTGAACACTGGGAACGCTCTCTGACGTAGATGGAGTGGGTGGGGACTTTCCATGTGCATATTAGTCTTGTGTCGGTACCCGAACCCGAACCCCGTTGAAATCAATGGAGACCCGAACTTTGGGGCACTAAAATGGCTCTAAAAAAAGTCATAGAAAGGGCTAGATGGCTGCAAAATG
>JAODKL010000527.1:0-10173 GCA_026780765.1 Petrocephalus schoutedeni
CTGAAATTACTAATCTGCAGGATAGTAAGGGTCTTATAATTGTATATATATATATATATATATATATATATATATATATATATATATCATATGTCATAATTATTTTATGCTCTCACAAGGCATAAAAACTAAGTAAATGACAGACATAAGACAAATAAGACAACAGCCATAAGAATAAAATAAAATGCATAAAATGAAAAAAATATATAAAATCAAATAAAAGAGTGAAATAGAATAACGAAATATGATAAATGGTAGCCACAGGCATGACTGCAGTAACATACCTTTATAATTACTGCAGTCTGTAATCTTACAATTACATGAATCAATAAAGAAAATTCATTAACAAATATAACCCGGAATAAACATTTCACCTGAAATCTTGATAATTATCTGCTTAACATCATTTCAGCACAACTCCAATGAGATAATTCTCTGACACAGCTTGGTTTCCTCTGCTGCAGCACGAGTCCGCACTGACAGAATACTGCATACATCATCTGAGACCTGGCATGGGATTTGAGCATATCCTAATTGATAAATCCATGACCATACACCCGTTTTTCTGATAAATTAAGCCCAATGTCACCCGGTACAGGGCTGAAACCAAGGTGTTTTATTTGGAAACTTTGTATCATCATTAATTATGCTAATTATGCTTTGATTCTTAGTGGTGAAAGGAGTAATTTGAGGACCTTCAGAATCCTACTGATACACTTTCCTTGGAGGAAGTAGAGGTGAAAGACTCAGAAGAGGACTTACCCATGTCTAGAGCTGAAGTCACTGAAGTATTTGGATACTTTTGTGTCTTCTTCAATTGTCTGGCTATGGTTAAAACATATGAAACTTTGCACTGGGTAAATTAAACTTGGGTTTTAAAAAATGGCAGCTGGACCAACACGGAAACAGGCAGCAACACACACGTCAGTTCTGCCCACAGCAGAAGCCGTTCCAGCCCAAAGGATGCTGGGAATATGAACATAAGAATATCATCTTTGTGATTTGTGTAGGCACTTCAGAGAAACCTACTACTAAGATTTCTCACTATGGGCTGACAATTGATAAGATTTCTGATGTATCCTTTAGTGTGACCCCGGGGTTATCTAGGACTGCATTCAAATCAGGATTCCCTGGCTTCATATATGCATAGCAGCAGGTCATTATGACTCAGTATTTTGGTCTCCAGAGTACAAGAATGAATATTCCAGCCTGCTCCACTACATTTCACTGTTGGTCTGTTGGTTTTGTAATCTCTTGATTTACTGACCTTTGTACTGTGTTCAGGTTTTACCCCCACCTGCACCAATTAACCACACCTATGTTCTCTTCCAGAATATCTCATTCCAGAACCATTACATTCACAATTACTGTATTTACAGTAGCTGTGTTTATCCCAAGCAAGATACCTTTCAGAAAGCAGGATCAGCCAGTCCCTGGAGCAACTGGGGGTTAAGGGTGCAACGGTGATCATTCTACTAGCCTCAGTATTTGAGCCAGAAAAATTCTGAGCAAGACCAGTTTTAGCATGCATGCAACACATTGAGCCCTCTGTCCAATCAGCATCACCAATGAGCCAGCAGATAGATAAGAACATAAGAAATTTACAAATGAGAGGAGGCCATTCGGCCCATCAAGCTTGTTTGGGGAGCCTTCCACTAGTAGCTCAGAGATGTTAACATCTTGTCTAGCTCTGCTTTAAAAGAACCCAAGGATTTAGTTTGCACTATGTTATCAGGAAGACTATTCCATACTCTAACTACACGCTCCATAAAGAAGTTTTTTCTCAACTCACACTGCCAGAAGACATTAGAGAAGTGTCACGCCCTGCCCCTCAGACCCTCCTGTTTCCTCCACAGCATGGCCCTAACAAGCCTTGCCTGATGATCATTTGGCTTACCTCTCAATCCTGCCCTTGTGTTTCTCACTCCAGCTGCCTCTCATGTGCTCCCTGTATAAAAGTTTTAACCCTGTATAAAAGTTCTTCCCAGTCCTGTCATGGACATTGCAGCCTAATTTTTCCTGTGCTCTGCTATCCTCCATTTCTCTGATCCCCTGAGATCCTGTTTCCAGTTGTGGTTATGTCTGAGTTTAATAAAGCCCCACTTGTTTTATGATCACGCCTGCTCCTGTGATTTTCATCCCTGGTCATGACAAGAAGCTTTATCACTTAACACTTTTAAAAATCTATTCAAAACCCATCCTTTTATATAGGCATTTTAACCAGTTCATCATTTTATTTTCCTATTCACTTACTGTACATCATTGTGGTATTATTTGTTTGTGTTCTTTTATGACCTGTTTTTTATCTCACCATTTTACATAAGAACACAAGAAATTTACAAATGAGAGGAGACCTTCCGGCCCATCAAGCTCGTTTGGGGAGAACTCAACTAATAGGTCAGAGATTTTAAAATCTTATCTAGCTCTGCTTTAAAGGAACCCAAGGATTTGGCTTGCACTACGCTATCAGGAAGACTATTCCATATTCTAACTACACGCTATGTAAAGAAGTTTTTTCTCAACTCCAGTTTGAAATGTTCTCCCACTAATTTCCAACTATGGCCGCGAGTTCTCTTATTTGAAATAATGTCGAAGTAACTATTTAATTGGACATCATATAGACCTGTTAGAATTTTATATACCTGGATCATGTCCCCCCTTAGGCTTCTTTACTCAAGGCTGAACAGATTGAGCTCAACTAACCTTTCCTCGTAAGACATTCCTTTTAGCCCAGGAATCACTTTTGTAGCCCTGCCTTGAACCCTTTCTAAGGCAGCAATGTCATCTTTAAGGTAAGGAGACCAGAACTGCACACAGTATTCTAGGTGTGGTCTTACCATCTTAACATTACCTCCCTTGACTTAAACTCCACACACCTGGAGATGCAACCCAATATCCTTGAAGCCTTTTTAATAGCTTCCCCACATTGGCGAGAGTGGGACATGGAAGCATCAACATACACACCAAGGTCTTTTTCACAATCAACTTCCTGTATTTTTGTGGCACCCATAAAATACTTGTCTTATATTTTGTTCCCTATATGGATTGCCTTGCACATGTCCCCATTAAACTTCATCTGCCAGGTATCAGCCCAGTCATTAATTTGTTCAAGATCCCACTGTAGTCTCTGTGCTGCTATTTCAGTATCCGCTACACCACCCACCTTGGTGTCGCCTGCAAATTTGACCAATTTACTGTATATATTGGTGTGAATATAGTTTATATAAACTATGATGATGACATCATAGGCCTTCTTATCATCAACTTCCCGAGTAGCTTCCTCAAAATCTTCCTCCAGCAGATTTGTTAAACAGGATCTATCTTTCCTAAATCCATGCTGGCTATCCCTAAAAATGTTATTTGAGTCCAGGTAATCTGCCATTTTCTCTTTGATTATAGCCTCCATAACTTTACCAGTTATGCAGGTTAGACTAATTGGCCTATAGTTTGAAATATTATTTCTATGCCCTTTTTTGATGTCTCCTGTTGAGTCTCTGTCCCATGGACATGTTGTGGTTTTTCCTTTTATGCCAATCAGGAGTGAGGAGCCACTAGTGTATATCTTCAGATTCAGTCGTTATTGCATCTACATAGGTTACAACCAAGGCTGGACCCTCTGCAGAAGTGTGACTAAGGCTGATTTACACCGATTCTTACACATTTTTCTTGTCTCTTAACAGTTCCTCATCCTAAGCATGACCATTCCTCAACGAGCCACCGGCATTATATTCTTCCTCATGGTTCTGAGTATTCCCAACCCCTCAGTTGATGGGCTGCCAATTATTTATTTTATTACTTAGTCACTCTGGAAAACATAATTGTGGCAAAACTGTCTGAAAAATATTTTTTAAATATATATGGCAATTAGTCCAAAATGTAGGTGGTCCTTTCAAGGACATGAGAGTGGTAAGCAATGAGCATATAATCTGCAGTAATTGGCTTTAGCAGTTTCTTTTACCTACAGAGCTTATTATAACTTGTAACTTATAACACAGTGATGAGCTGCAGGGTAACTGGGGTGTGTTAAGCCTCAGAGCTGACTGGGGTGCAAATGCATACAATCACATTATGCAGCAGTAATTGGCATGCATTCTCAAGGTTATAAGGTTACATTGTCTTCTGATGGTTACATCTTCGCAGTACTTTCCTAAGGATTACTTTCTCAAAGTGCTATACAGCTCTTTATAATATTCCATAGACTCTGGGCCTCTCGGCCATCTGTCTTATACTCAGTCTTACAGCAGTAACACCCGTCTCAGCAAAACCTGAAAGGATGCATCCAGTACTAATAATTCTGCTCTCACTACCCTCATATCTGTCACACATAAAAAGGGAAAATTAACAAAAAATAAATAAAACTGCATCTACATCCTAATGAGAAAAAAAATCAGGAATTGAGTTTCTCATTAAAGGTAAACATGGGACACATAGTGGACATAGTGGGAGAGCAGCCTCCTGAGAACACAGAAGGCTGGCAGGGACTTGCAGCCCATATTGGTCAGATGAAAAAGTAACGTGAAGTCATTGTGTGGAGAACACAAAAGGATGCCTTCAGCATGGTGGCATGTGCTGCCATCTCTTGGGAGTCACTTGCTCTGATGTTCATTCTACATTGCTGGGTAACGGCTAAGAATTATGGTGCCATTTTACAGGAGCAGGTGTTGGAGCTCACCCTGGGGAATGAGTCGGGGGACTGGCTCTGACTGTTGTCTGTGCCTATGCACTGAGCACCAGTTTAGAGTATCTGGCATTCTTGGAGACCTTGGTTGGGGTGCTGGAAGGAATGCTGCCCACAGCATATAAGGTGGACCGGGAAACGCAAATAAGGAGCCAACTTCTGCCTCATTGATTTGTTTGTTTCTTTTTGACATTAAGAGCAGCAAACATGAATGGGACTGTGACTTGTTCGTATAGTAAAGGGTACCCTAGCAATAACTCAGAGCCGCCATCAGTGGGGGACAGGACATACTCGTGTACCGGGCCTTATAAAACTATCAATTGCCTAGGGCCCGTTGCTGTTATGTTGGAGGGGTGGAGACCCGCCCCGGCAGCCAGGCCACTGGCAGCTGTAAGTCACATCCTTTATTCAGCACCGAATATTTCTTTGGTTCTTCCTGACCCAAGAGTTACCCAGTTTGGTGATAACGTGACAGCTAGCCTGCCCAGGAGGCAGTATTGCTTGTAGATTGTGTGAGTAGCCTTGTTTATGCCTTGCCCCGTCTCCCTCCCTAGTGAGCCAGTGGGGAGCCGAAGCACTGCTGCCCTCTAATTGGCTGCAGGCTGGTATGCTCTGCCCATCCCCTGTGTTCTCGTTAACCTCTCAGGCAGACAGCAGTTCACTGTGCATATCTTATTTTTAATAAATCTTTGGTTACTGAATATCGCTTTTGTGTTGATTATTGCAGTAATATTGTAAGATTTGTGTTATACTATTTGCATTTTTAGGTTATCTACTGTATTGTTTGCAGTTTAGTTTTACATTTGCACTTTATTTTTCTGCTTTTGCAATACAATATGCTTTGCTTCACATTTTATTATTTCATGCCATTTTAGGTTCATAACCCTATTGATTTCAGTTTATTGCATTTTTTTCTACTTATGTTTTCCAACACAGTTTTCACTCTTTATTTCACTCTGAAAGCAGTTTAGTGGTAGTTCAGAAGTCTGTCAATCACATTGATCACTGTGGTCATACTTTCAGCAGGGAGACTGTCACGGTCTGTCCATGTCTTCCTGTTGTGCCACGCCCCTTGTTACCCACGTGCGAATGTTTCCTGATTGTTCCCAGCTGCCCCGTGTTCCGTCCGTGATGTCTTGTGTATTTAGTCCGCCTGTGTTCAGTTCCCCTTTGTCGATTGTTGTATGTACTAGAGAGGTGTATCTCCGTGCATCGGTTCACGGTTTCATTCGTTGTCTATTTAAATCCTGTGTTTCCTGGAATAAACGTCTTATTCAAGAACCGCCTGCATCATGGGTCGTCGTTCGCGCCTAAACCGTGACAGAGGCAACTTATATATTTATTTTTTACTGTTGCTGTATGAAACAAGAATGAATCTGTTTTTGAAGTCGTTTTTATTCTTAATATTTTTGTTTAAAGGTTTTTGGACAAAAACTGTGGTTTATGCTAGACTATATTACTTGAGTACTTAATGTGTGGTCTCTTAAATATACTTACATGTTTAAATGTCAGCTAAGACATTTGTAAATATTTTCTTTTCATTAAATGAACTATACTGCATGTTATTGTTGTTGCTGCATGTTGCTGTTACATACTAATTTTCCATTTATATTGAGCATCAGCCCTATCATTTATCTGCCATATAGGTCAGTCTTGAGTAAAAGACCCAAAGCTTCCCGAGAACGCTCACCTATGTGATCCGCGTCTCTGCTGGGTGGAACCCAGACACTGTTCATCTTGTCGCCCACTCGTCAGGTCAGACCATCTCCGCCTCCAAACAGATCAGACAGATCGCAGACAAGCTACAGGAGGTTATAGAGCTGCCCCGCAACTGGATGGCGCAGCCCTCCTCTTCGGAGCTGGCTGCGCCACAATCCGATCCGCCCGCTGACATGCTGGGACAAGACGCTGATCCACCGGCTGACACTGCCGCGCCCCCGCACGCTCCCAGGGGCACCTCCAATTGCATTTCCAGACACTCTGTCGCCTGGCTCCTTACCTGTGTCGTTGTCCGACTCGGAAGAGGTATCTGCAGCTACCGCTGAGAGGGCTCTGTCCGGTCCAGGTGAAGCCGCCGCCACTGCTCTACCTCGCTCACTGTCTGGTGTCCCTATTCAGCCCAGCGCCTTGCCGACTGGTATTCCTGCTGTGCCCTGCGCGCCCCCAGAGGTGTCGCCCATGCCCGGCTCCACGTCAGGCGCCTCGACCTGAGTTGGCCTCATCACCAGACTTCTTGCCTGGCTCGTCATCTGAGCCTGGCCCGTCGCCAGGTTCCTCGTCTGAGTCTGCCTCATCACCGGGAAACTCATCTGGCTCCTCGCCTGGACACTCTTCACCAGGCTCCTCGCCACGCTGCTCACCAGGGCCCGCCTCGTTGCCAGACTCTTCGCCTGGCTCCTCACTGGAGTCTGCCTTGTCACCGGGAAACTCACCTGGCTCCTCGCCGGGGCCAGCCACGTTGCCGGGCTCCTCGCCTGGACACTCTTCACCTGGCTCCTCGCCGGAGTCTGCCTCATTGCCGGGCTCCTCGCCAGAGTCTGCCTCATAGCCGGGCTCCGCGCCAGAGTCTGCCATGTCGACAGGCTCCTCGCCAGAGTCTGCCATGTCGACAGGCTCCTTGCCAGGCTGCTCACCAGGGCCCGCCTCATTGCCAGACTCTTCGCTAGGCTCCTCGTTCGAGTCTGCCTCCTCACCCGGCTCCTTACCGGAGTCGGCATTGTCACCCGGTTCCTCGCCCGACTTCTCACCGGGGTCAGCCTCATTGCCGGGCTCCACGCTCGAGTCCTCACTGGGGTCAGCCTCATCGTCGGGCTCCTCGCCCAGCTCCTTGCCAGGATCAGCCTCATCGTCGGGCTCCTCGCCCAGCTCCTTGCCAGGATCAGCATCATCATCGGGCTCTTCGCCCAGCTCCTTGCCAGGATCAGCCTCATCGTCGGGCTCCTTGCCCAGCTCCTTGCCAGGATCAGCCTCATCGTTGGGCTCCTTGCCCAGCTCCTTGCCAGGATCAGCCTCATCGTCGGGCTCCTCGCCCAGCTCCTTGCCAGGATCAGCCTCATTGCCGGGCTTCGCGCCCGAGTCCTCTTCATTGCCAGGCTCCTCTCTTGAGTCTTCTACATCACCTGGCTCCTCACCCGGGCCCGTCACGTCGCCCGGCTTCTTGCTAAGGTTATGTTTCACCGGCTTCGGCCTACCTTGTCACCTGTCTTCCCGTTTTCCCTGGGTTCCTGTCCTGTTCTGTTATCATGTTCATGGTTCCGTGATGTTTCATTTTGCTCTTTCATGTTTGCTCAGTCATTAATTAATTGATTCGTTGATTACTCATGTAGCCGGGTTTATCCTGTGGATAATTACACAAAATCATTGTATTGTATGTTTCATTTATGTCCATACCTGACAGTGGCATATGTGTATTGTATATGGCTCCGCCCCTTTTCTCCTATGCGTTAGCGCATTTCGCATGAGCAAGTCCCTGCCCCTTTTAATACATACTGTGGCAAGGTGTCTGAATTCCCCCTTCATGATTTTATCACTTTACGTTCTGTTATTTGTCATCCCATTCCACAATTTAATGCTTCATCACGCCTGTTTCATATATATTTTTGCATTTAGTATTATTATGAACTTTATTTTTGTGTTGTTCTTAGCTTATGCCGAAGTGTTGTGCTAATAACCCCACGTCTTATGTTCGTGTGTAGAAGTGGAGCCTGTATTCACGGAGTTTTGTTGCTACTCCTGTCAGGTTTGTGACAATAAACAGGGATATTCCAGCGGTTCCTGAGAGCGTGAGTGTGCTTGACTGAAGAATAGAACACAACGCAGCGTGCTGACCGGTTACACTCGATCACATTTATTAATTGATTATAAAAATCGTCTAAGTTGGATTTTACAATTAACAATGCTGTTGTCACAAATTTTATTGCCATAGTGAAATCTAAGAACAGCTAACTTGCCTGAACCTGGACCTGTCTGCTCAGACTTAATCAGACACTAATAAAATGAGCAGGAAAATAACGAAAGACGCACTTGTCGTGACGGAACATGATGGACAACAATCCACTTGCTTCTGAGGAAAGGAATGCTTTCTTGTATACAGAACTGAACCAGGCAGGAAAGAAAGGGAAAGGATTAACAGTGAGGGACAAGCACATAGAACACAGGTAAATACACTCTAACACCAATAGCACAGACAGCACATACAATACTGGGAAAGGTCAGTCAGTTATATACACAAAGAACAGGATTATCAACACGGGACATTTGTGGTTCAATAACACTAGGGACTGGGAGTTACACAGCACAGGCACTCAAACACCAACATAAATTAGAAACACAGAAGAAGGGAATGAGCAGCGACATCTGCTGGCCAAATGGGGATGCAGCGGACAGGACAGGATTGATAGGGGCCAATCTTGACAGTAGCCAACAGAGATTATGTCCAGCTGGAATTTCCCTGCCAGGAAGTTGACTTTGATGAGAGAAAACTTTCTGGCAAAAATTAAGGTTCTTTTCTCTGTATTCTGCTCTGAGGGGCTGTACCGCTCACTCAGCAGCTCAGCTCATAACCTGGGCATCAGTTTAGATATGAGACCCTCATTCAAATGAACACCTTGTAGCATGTTCAAAACACAGCAACTCAAGACTGAACGCATATCTCCTGCTCTTAGTTCCAGCACTGGCTTCCTCTTAGTTTCAGGACCAACTTCAAAGTTCTCCTACTTACTTTTACATTTACAGCATTTGGCAGACTCCTTTAGCCAGAGTGTCTTACATAAGTGCATAAAAGTCTCCATTAGTGAATAAAATTCAGTAAAACCCAGGCTGAGAAATACAGTTTTTTTTTTTGAGTATGATACAGGAAGTGCTAATCTAAGCATTTCTGAAAGAGGTAGGTCTTTAGATGCTGTTTTAAGACCTCCAGTGACTCAGCTGTTTGGAATTCTGGGGGAGTTCATTCCACCACATACGTGACAAAACAGAGAAGAGTCTAGATGCATGTCTTCCTTGTGCCTTGAGAGATGGTGGGACCAGTCGGGTAGTGCTGGAGGATCAGAGAGATTGTGGTGCAGTGTGGGATGTGATGAGATCTTTTAAGTAAGAGGGCTCTGGAGCAGTTTTGGATTTGTAGGCAAGCATCAGTGATTTAAATCTGATGTGGCCAGCTACAAGAAGCTAATGGAGGGAGTGTAACAATGGAGTGATTTGGGAGAACTTGGGAAGGTTGAAAATGAGTCAGGCAACTGCATTCTGGATCTGCTGCAGTGGACGAATGGCATTCAGTGGTTGAGTGAGTTACAGTATTCGAGGACTGAGATGACGAGGAATTGAACAAATATCTGAGTGACCTGTGTGGAGAGAAATGGACGAATCCTTCTGATATTGAACAGGAAAAATTGGCATGAGCAGGAAAGATTAGCGATATGCAGTGGCGGACTGGGACAATAATTCAGGCCGGGAATTTGACTCCACTCCCAGGCCACCTCTGCTGCTGCAGTCAC
>JAODKL010000529.1:0-10153 GCA_026780765.1 Petrocephalus schoutedeni
AATGTTTATCAGTCCATTACAGAAAATAATGAACTTTATCACAATATGCTAATTTTTTGAGAAGGACCTGTATATACTGTATATATACACACTCACACACACATACTGACATTATATAAATACAAACATGAAAAAGAAAATACACCCTTTTTCAGTTATATGGTTTTAGGTATCAGGACTTACAAAAGAATCCTTTCTAGGTTCTAAAATTATTTAAATCTATCATCAGGTGTAAAACACCACACGACAGATTCCACCATGTCATTATATATTTAACAAAAATTAAGCCAAAATGGAGAAACCATGTGTGAAAAACTAAGTAAACTACTATAAGTTTCAATAGCTTGTAAAACCACCATTAGCAGCAATAATCTGAAGTAATCATTTTCTGTTTGACTTTATCAGTCTCTCACATCATTGTGGAGCAACATTACAACACTACCTCAGTTCATTGAGGTGTGTGTCCATTGGCTTATGCACAGCTCTCTTAAGGTTCCACCCTAGCATTTCAGTTGAGTTGAGGTCCGGACTTTGACCAGGCCATTGCAACAGTTGACAGCGAATGGGGTAGCGAGTGCATGGTGAAGTCATTTATCCAGTGTCCATGGAGCACTTCATTTAATACATTTCGCCAAATGAAAATACCACAGTCTAGAGAAGAAAAATATTCCAAGCCTAGCTTACACTCAAAAAAGAATGACATGATTAAATTCTCCCACAATAAATCCCCCATGAAAAATGACACCCAGCCTTTCAGGAAATCAGTCTGAAACCAAAGCTCCTGAAATGTACATATTCCTGGCATGTTTGCCTTCATTAGCAGGTAAAGGACTCTGCATATCTTGACTGAAGTGATTGCCAGTTGTTGATGAGTGGGACAGGATCATCGGCACCAAAAAAATCAAGCAATGAGCACTTATGCAATATTGGAAACGTATAAAATAACCTGGTACAGAAAATTACTGCATGAAAAGTATTATATTTCATTGAATGTCAACTGAAATATACTACAAACAAAATTCCCTGAAATTCCATGATCTGACTCAAAAAATTACGAAATACCCAACTTTTAATTTCTGGAATAGACTTTTTAAAAATTCCATGGTATTACAGAAATTCCATGACCCACGGGAACCCTGCTAACTTTATTATAGAATATTCAGAACATCACCTTGTGCCCCACAGTTTAGGAATGGCTGATGTGTAAAATGTTCCTGTGAAGTTTGCAAAAAGATCCATGGAAGAAGATTATATGGCAGATACATGGCTGTGTTCACAAGATGGTGGTTGCAAGGTCCCTTTTCCCTCTGCCTACAGTTCTAATTTTACTGCCCTCTGTCATTGCAGTTACAATTTTTGATCTGATCAGGTGAACATTTTTAGTTTTAGATTTTCATCCATATAATGTTTTGTGAAGTGGTAATAAGAGTGAATGGAATAAATAGAGTGAATGGAAAAAAAGAAACAGGCATATAATTTTCGAGTTATCATGCTTGTCACGCCCACCCCATGAACCAGCCAGCAGTTTAAGGGGGGATGAGCAACACCTGCGGCCAGCTCCTTAAAAGGAGTTCTGCACGCAGTGTGAGGTATGGTTGAGTCTGTGACCAAGCGTTTCTCTCTCTCTCTGTTTTATCTTAGTCTGGATCCCAGCCGTGTCGTGCTTCCTGTCCTTGCCTGCTCCGCTCTGTTCCCGCCCGTGGAGCCTGCCCTGCCCTGCCCTGGGGACGTCTGAGTCCTTCCGTCTGATTTCTGTTCCGGCGCCCCTGTCTCCAGAGACCTCCCTGCTTCACCCCCCTGTCTTTGTTTGTCGATCCCAGGCCCAGCTTGGAGATTGTCTCATCTCTGCCCCAGTCTCCGCTGAGCCCACTCTGCTTGCTTTGTTTCCCTTTTGTTTCTGGGCTTCAATAAAACCCCGATCTGGGGAAGAAACGTCTACCTTGGACTACGGTTGTTTTCTGTCATGACTAGGTGACAAGATCAGGTTTCAAGTTTTTATTTCAAGTGCTGCTTCTATTTTTGTTTGAAAAGTTGTCAACTTCCAGTTTGTCACCCCTATGATGTACCTGCAAAGTTTGAAAAAGCTGTAAGATTTCAAATCAATTAAATTTTCATATAGTGCCATTCACAACAATTGGCCAAAGGCACTTTACAAGGGTGTATTATGATACATTACAACATCATTGAATACTTTGAAAATACTTTAACATCAAAATACTTTTAGAGTTCATGCTGTGTTAACGCCCTGAATTTTCAGAGCCTTTAAGGTGGTCAGGTTCAAATTATTACCAAAGCACCAGATCAAGCCACAGATCTAGGAAATCTTCAAAAACCTTGATCATGTTTACTGAATTATCTGTGCTTAAGTAGACAATGTCTTGCTTGTTGATCCCCCAATCTTCCAGCATATTCTCAAAAAACTTCTGTGTTTCTAGGCAGTTTGATTCTAGTTGCCAGTCCGGGGTGAGGTAATAGACAGTGAAGTTGACGTAGGGTAGACCAGACCCCACTTTCACTACTCCAGAGGTCAGAAATAAAAAATGAATAATAAAAACTTTGTGACAGTTGGGCTGAAATGTTTGTGAATCTATGTCCTAGCAGACATGAGCTTCCATTTCATGTGGAATGAACCCAAGAAGCTGCTGAATGTTAGGAACTACTATTCATATTCATATTATTCATATTATTTTACTACTTGTGAAATTATGTCTTTATTCTCAAAATCGTAGTCATATGAAAATATGAATTGCTGGCTCCAAAACCATTGATAAAGTGCAATGTGTTTTAAAGAGTAGATAACACTGAAAGACTCAGTTTACATTATTGACAAGCTATTACTGTCACGATCATGCCGGGTGCGGGGCAGGGAAGCAAGATCTGGATTGCAAAGATCGGGGATAACACGGGGTTGTATTCTCAGGGATCACAATAGGAGGCACAAAGCAGGTAACAGCACGACAAAACTTCAATGACTAACGAAACAGAAATAACAGGGCACATATATATAGCGCTAACGGGACCTAAATGAGAAACAGCTGGTAAACACAGGGATTCCACACAAGTTTAACGGGGGGTGTAGAACACAGGAGGATCGGACGAGCGGGACATGACAATTACCAAACTATACACACAAACTATAACATTTTCCGTCTTTCCACATCATGCATTTAAGATTTAATAACATTTAATATTTCATTCACTGTAAAGAAGAGAGTGGTGATCAAAAAGATCACTTAATAGATATGTTACCCCATTTGCAAATATTTTTTTCTGCATGTCAGACAGGGTGGCCATGATCCAATTTTCCTCCTATAGTCATATAAAATCCAAAGTAGGACCAAACCACTGATCTAGTACTCTTAGATGGCTGCAACCTTTCGTGAGTGCTGTCATTTCCTTCCACCATGTTTTCACAGACCCAAAACAAACCCACATTGCATGCTGTGCCTGCGCACTTGCATCTGGAAGAAAGTTGCTCATTTTGGTTAACGCTGCACATTATTTAACGTAAGTTTTTAAAAGCGCAATAATCAACCACAGTGTTACAGATAATTAAATTTCGAAACTTTATCAAATTTTAACAAATTTATCACAGTTTACTGGTAACCATTTCATCCCAAGTCACGAGAGCAGAGAAGCACAATCCACAATGCAGCTGATGAAGTGAAATCCCTTGGTGGGGCGTTTATTCAGCCGGTTGGGAGACAGACAGAAGCGTGGACAAAACACAATGACTGATCTAAGGAGGACATGACTAGGAGTGCTTTTTCTTGCCAGCAAAATTTACATACTGTAATGTAGAGCCGTGCAATGCTGAAACCAGTTTCTTTGACATGAATAAGTATCAGTTTGCTGAAGAGAAATGATCATACACTGATGTTTTGACAATATGTCTAAGCATTTTGACTCTCATGGTTAAAAATTGTGCTAATTGTACTTTTCATTTTAGTGGCACTGACTGATTCATTGGTGGAGTTATTTACCTTTGAGACATGAGTAAATTATTTTGGGTAAGTTACAGGAGTGTTGTGCTATACATATGAACTGTTTTAAGAAATGCTCTTATAGCATGAACGTTGTTAAGTCCCATTACTATAGCCCCAAGTATTTTAAGCCTAGCCTAGAGCTGCTATTCAAAACTTAATTCCACACTTATCAGGCTTACTGAGTGAAAGGACAATAATATTTTGAAGGGAACAATTGCTCATCAATTTTCAAGTGCTGTCCTGTTGTGTAACACATAAGACAGTTCTGTTCAAAACCACCCCAGGTGTCCAAAATCACTGAAAATCTGTCAGTGTCTGTTCCTGGTTGTCTTTGTTGTCAAAACATAAGTAATATTTTTCTAAACTGATTACGTGACATAGTCCCCCTCCGTGTTTTTCCCTCCAAATACCCCCCGAATAAAAAGAAGAACAATAAAGACTTAATTCTTCAACAGTCAAGTCCCAAGTCACATCCATTCTGTGCTTTTGTATGACTATAAACTATAACTATATATAACTAAGACTATAAACACCCATTAGGCAAAGAAAACTAGTCAGATGGCTGATAATTTTTGCCTTTGTACAGTATGTGGTCATTGGTCCAGCTGTGTTGGTGAAGCCAGTGTGTACTGCTTGTCCTTCACTGATTGATTGTTCAGTCCAAATTGTGTAGTCCCATGTTATTTCACTAGATTCATTTATCTGAATGTTCAGTCCAAATTGTGTTGTCCCATGCTCTTTCACTTGATTAATTTATCTGAACCTCTCTGAGTCCTCTCTGGTTCCTATTTGTTGGTGGCTCTGCAACAAATTCCTCTCCAGGTTCAAAATGACTTGAACTTTCGCTGTCCAGTTCAAAGTCCACATCTGAACCCCCATCAGATTCCAGAATGCCCATGCTCTCTAGCAAGTCCAGAGCATTTTGGGGGTTCATATTTGATTTGCGACTAAAGAGGCTTGCCATTTTCGCTGATGCTCTGACAAATATAAAATGAATATGAGAAAACATTACCTGTGTTACTTTGAATATATTTTTGAAATAATAAAACTGTTCATACCGAATTGTAATTCCAATTAAAGTGCTACATTCTTTTGGTGTTTGTATTAAAGCGTGGCTTTTATTACCGATGAGGGATAAAGATTGATTTCACAAGATTCATAACCTATCAGAACCAATACTGATACAGATGAGCTTGATCATATATGATATAAACACAACTTACAGCTTTTTTGGAGTTAAAACAACTCTGCAGCCGACTGTCCCATTGTTTTCTTGAAGGGCGAATGATCTGCTAATGCATTAGCCCATTAGCAAATAAAAGGTGTGAAGTAAGTGTGAAGTACACTGAAGTATGTCGCTGCTGGTGGTTAAAGGAGGTCCTGAAGGCTGTTATCTTATTAAGCCGCACCTGGTGCTGGCTCTTTACTGTAAAAGCCGGGGCTACCTCTCACTCAGTATGAGGTATTGCTGATCCATGTAGTGACTTTATGAGCATTTCTTGCCTGTCTTTCATGTAGCCCTGACCTGACCTGCCTGCTGTGTTCCTGTCCTCTCCTGTTTACCTTGGATCCCCATGTTGTCTCTACTCCCATCCAGCATCTTCCATGTAGCACTGACTTCCCTGGCTTACCATGTATCTGCTGACCAATTCTGTTTATGTCTGCATTGGTTTAAATAAAACCACTTGCTTGCTTAACCCATGGATCTCTCCCAAGTTTTATGACATGACAGAGTACCTCACAGAGAACACAATGGAGCTGGCAAACTTCCAGCATCAACTGCAGGACGTCAGACCAGACAAAATGACTACCCTGGTCAGCCAGCTCCAGCAGGGACTTGCAGCTGCTGCCCTACTGCTTGATCAGTGTAGGGCTTTCTTGACACAGTATGAGCTCAACCATACATTGACCATCATCAGGAAATGTTCCACAGCCACGCAGATCATGTTCATTTCATAAACTCCTTGTTGACAGGAAGAGCCTGCGACGGAGAAATTGCCCTTTGGGTTGTAAAGAGCTCTGTACTCAGCTCCTGTTGTGTTCCACTTAGACTTTCAGCACAGAGTTCAATCATCCTGTGGTGGGCCAAATTCTGGGAGATCACCTGTTGGATCTCCGACAGAGGAATTGCATAGTTACCGACTTCACCCTGGAATTCCACATGATAGCTGCCAGACAGGATTGACCACCTTCCTGCCTTGAGGTCCTTTATTGATGCCTCATGGTCCTTCACTGGTGCAGAGTTAGCTTGTTGAGGAAAGGCGCTGGACTTTGATGACTACATCAAGCTATTTATCTAACATGACAGTGTAATTCGCAAGTGCTGCTTACCCTGATCTAGGCCCAAAGCCTCACGCAATCTGCCTGCTTTTCCCCTGCCTGAGCCAGAACCCTAGCAGTTGGGTTCAGCCCCACTGTCTCCATCAGAGCACTGCCACTGTATCCAGCAGTGGCTATATATTTACTGTGGAGAACCAGGACATGTCCTCCATTCATTCAACCTGATTCAAATCCCACTTGGACCTATGCCTACAACCTGATTCAAATCCAAGCTGAGGATGAATGGAAAACATCCTTCATCACCACAACAGGTCAGTTTGAGTATCTAGTGATGCCTTATGGGCTGGCAAACAGTCCTTCTATCTTCCAGGGTTTCATAAGTGGGATTTTATCGTTAATTTTGAACCGATTCATGATTGTCTACATTGATCATACTCTTGTTGACTTCTCGCTTGAGGAACATGTACAACATGTCCGGTGGGTGTTGAAATGACTCACTGAAAATCATCTGTACGTGAAAGGTGAGAAGTGTGAATTCCATCGAACCACTCTTAAGTTTCCCGGTTACAAGATCCACCCTGGGGGAGGAAATGGACGAGGAGAAGGTGAAAGCTGTTCGGGACTTGCCTGAGATTCACATGGTGAAGGAACTTAAACACTTTCTCGGATTTATAAATTTCCATTGTCCATTCATCCAGGGATTCAGCGTGGTTGTCTCCCCTCTTACTACCCTATCACAAGGATGTCAGACCACCGACTTCTGGAATCGAGAAACAGTGGAAGCTTCTCTTATGCCTCAAGGACCTTATCTGTTCTGTGCTAATACTTCAACAACTGAATCCAAAACTGTCCTTTGTCATAGCGTTATGCGCCTCCAAGGTTGTCATGGGGGCCTTGCTTTCCCCTCACTAGGTGGGAAGTGGGTGGTTGCTGTCATGATCCTGCCTGTCCGATCCTCCCGTGCCATGCCCCCTCGTTAACCTCATGTGGAATCCCTGCATTTGTAAGCTGTTTTTTGTTATTATTTATTAGTCTTGTGTATTTCAGTCGGTGTTTGAGTATGTTTCCCCAGTCCGGTAAGTGATGTTAACGTTTTGTTGTGCTGCTCCTTACCTGTGTCAATTCCGAGAATAAACCCGTGTATCCCCAATCCCGGGACTCCATTTTCCTGCTTTCCAAACTCTGTGCCGACAGCACATTACAGAATGACTGGTCTCCCTAAACAGACACCTCAGCTGACTATGTCGAGCTTGTTAATGAGGCGATTTACTGGGTGCAGCAGCCCGAGGTCCGGGAGGACCCCACGGCTCGCGCCCTGGCAGCTCACACGAGGGATGTCCTTGAGCAGATTTCCCCACAGGGGAACGCCTCCCTCACTGATGAGGTGCGCTGAAACCTGCGGCAGGTCCAGAGCGGAGTTGCCGAGGCGATGATGTGGCTGGTAGCCCTGGACAGCAGATTACCCCAAGGTCCATGGCTGGAGCTCCCAGAGCTGCCCCCTACCGGGCTGCCCGCAACAGGAGAGAAAAAGCAGAAGAGCCGGAGACGAAAGAGGATGCCTGAGGTCTTTTTAGGGACCGTCTCCCTCACCGCTCCCTGTCCTGCTGTGTGTCGGGAGGAGCCCCTCCCGATTCTGAACCTGCCGGTGTTCGCCTCAGACACTGCCCGCGTTCCCCTGTCTTCACCCAAAGCACGTCTGCCTGCATACACCGCTGCTTGGCAGATGCACGGGAGTGTGCCTGATGTCGCCGCCATGCTGCCACCGCTGGCAGCTTACCCCTTCCGAGGATCGTGCCTGGCTCTTAAAGGGCCCAGGTCCGTGGAGGACGGCATCCCGTGGGTCCCCAAGATCCCCAGGAAGGTGGCGCCCGAAGCGCCTGCTCCTGTTCCGGTGGTGCCTGCTCCTGTTCTGGAGGTGCCTGCTCCAGTTCCTGTGTTTCCTGCTGTGCCCAGCACTCTGCTACCCAGCGCAGAGGCAGCATGGTCCAGCAGAGGCACCGTCTAGGTCTGCAGCTGTGACCGGGCCAAAGGGGCCTGGAGACACACCCTGCTCGCCACTAGAGGTCCCTGCGCCAGAGGTTCCTGCTTCCAGTGCACCCCCAGAAGCATCGCTCGCACCCAGTGCACTGCCTGAGCCCAGTGCGCTCCTAGAGGCATCTCCTGCCACGTCGCCGGGGCTCGCCTCATCACCAGGTTCGTCATCTGGCCCCGTCTCGTCGCCCGAGTCTCGTCGCCCGGGTCCTCGTCTGGGTCCTCACTTGCGTCTTTTTCTTCCCCATCCGTTGGGGTTCCCTCGGGCTCCCCTTTTTCCCCCGCCCACTGCTTTCTCACCCCCTGGTTTTGTGCCTCTTGGTTTTGTGCCCCGTGTCTGCTTCTTTTCCCTTTGTTCCTACTATGTTCCCTCCTGGTCCCTCTGTTACCCCGGTTGGTCTTTCCCGTGTCCCCTTTTCTGCTGTGCCTGTCTGCGCTGCCTGTGCTCTGTCATTTGCTGTCTTGATTGCTTCCGTTGTGTCTGTTCTGTATGTCTGTCCTGTTCCCTGTGCCCCGTTGATGGTTTTCGCTTTTGTTTTCTTGGTCTTGTGTCCCAGGTCTCGTCACAACAATGTTTTGTCATGCTGCTCCTTACCTGTGTCAAATCTGAGAATAAACCCCGTGTATCCCAGATCTTGGGACTCAGTTTTCCTGCTTTCCTGCTCCGTGCCAACAGCACATTACAGTTGCAACCTTGTGCCTTGTGCCATTTCTAGGAAGCTGACATTGGCAACCTTGAACTGTTAGCTATCAAGCTGTCCCTTGAGGAGTGGCGGCATTAGCCCGAGAGTGCAGCTCACCCCTTTGGACATTGCAACCTAGAATATCTCAACTGCACAAAACATCTCAACTTATGACAGGCCCAGTGGGTACTCTTCTTCACCTGTTTGAGTTAAAGGTGTCATACCTCCTTGGGGCAAAGAGCATCAAGGCAGATGCCCTCTAACACCAGTTTGCTCCTCATGTTGAACAAGACCATGTGCTGATCTTGCCTTTGTCCAGCTTCCTAATTCCTGTACCTTGGGACCTGGATGACTTGATCCACATGGCCAAGCACAGTGAGCCTGCTCCTGTCAGCTGTCCTGTAGATGTCCCCTCCATGCACCATACAGTGGGTGCACACCTCCCTCAGCTCCAGACATCCAGGTATTTCCACTAGCACGCACTAGCACAGACCCTCTGGCTGCTGACCTGCCCATTCACTGAACCTATTACCCCTAAGTAAAGTATGTGCGGAACTGCTGTCCTCAGCCTGACACTAACCTGTCCCTTTTCCAGTGTGTCCTGGGGTATCAGTCACCCCTGTTCCCCTTGAAAAACTAAACCAAAAGACGGAGATCGTTGGAAATTATATGAATATAAATTAATGAATATAAATGCTCCTAATACCAGAAAAGTGAAATTGAGGTGAAACCATCAAGGTAAACAAGTAAGAAAATATATCGTAGGAGGAAAAAGGACCATTGATATAGCAAAAGATTCAAAGAAACTATGCAAAGGAACTTTTTTTTTAAACCAGTGGCCCACTAGAGATCAGTTTGTAGGACTCTGGCAATGCTCATTCTGAGCATCTTGAGCAAGACCAGAGCAGATACCGGTCTTGCTGATGGGTTACGGACCTTCTACAGCCCAGTCCAGCTATCCTCGAGTAACTGCCTGTCTCCTAGAATCTCCTCCATGCCCTTGATATTGCTGGGAGCCACAGCAAACCTTCTGACAGTGGCACATATTGATGTGCCAACCTGGAGGAGTTGGACTACCTGTGCAACCTCTGTAGGGTCCAGGGGCCTCATGTACAAACGGTACTTACGCACAAAAATGTAGCGCACGCCCGTTTCCACGCTCACGTCGAGATG
>JAODKL010000530.1:0-10141 GCA_026780765.1 Petrocephalus schoutedeni
ACACAGGCATGGGGAGTCCCTGAACATCAGCACTCTAGTGTGAAGCTAGAGTGACAGCACTGATGCATCAGTTCATCATACTGTTGGCCTAACTGGGAGTGAGTGACTAGCTGGAGCTAGAACTAGGTTTCCTATACGCTAAACTATACAACTTGCCTTGGAGATTGCAAATGCCAGTGTGGTGAATACTGACCGACTGCAGGAATGAGACTGAGATAGACTGAGACTGAGAAAGGGTGATGTGAGATGAGATACCTGATGCCACACTGAAGTGTACCTCAAACCCTTTTGCTACATGGAAAACTTTGTATATATATTATTGTTTAGTTAAGTAAATAGTTTAAGTTAAGCGGTTGGTCTCGCGTATTTTTCAGGCTCTATTTGGAGATTGAAACCAACACTTTGCATCCATTGATTAAATATGTCTCTGCAACTATGAATTCAATTGGACATGTACTTGCCCCTCTCCATTTACTTTCACTCTTCTTCTAATCTCAGTGAGTACTTAAAGCATAGGAGGACAGCAAGATTTCTTTCTTGATCTTTTTATTTGGAATGTTTCCAAGTCTGGCAGAATATCCTGCAGAAATCTATCTCTATCTATCTACCTTTGAATTTGTTCTTTACATAAATTACATATTCATATGTATTATTGCTTGTATCTAGTTGGTCTGACAGTCTAACCTGTTTTCTTTAATTGAATTTGCAACTTTGCATTATGATGGTTTGAGCCATAGTCCACAAACAAACCGACTATATATCTTTTCAACGTTTGACTGCATGCATATATTGTCTATATAATGCTGGCATTGACCATTTGGTGATGTGCTTGTGTAGACTGATGAAAGAGATTGTTTGCCAAGTGAGTAATATTTGCAGAATTTTACTGGTCTATGACTTCAAAGGCCCTAATCCTAACCCCTAATCTTTTTGGAATTTGTTGTTGGAGCATAAATTTGGATCACTTGTTGCATGGCTTGTCTTGGAGTTAGATCGAGATTATTAGACAATTAGACAAACACTGATTCCACAACCCTTCATTTGACTATGAAGGCTACTCAATTTCTTCTGCAGGATTCTTTTCCATAACAGAAGATTTGTATTTCTTGCAGGAAGGACACACTGTGGAGCTCACTTGAAGAACCACCAATTCGCAACACTAAAGAATTTGAGGACCTTTTCTCCAAGACCATAATGCAGGCAAGGAAGAAATCACTATCTGAGAGTAATGAAAAGAGTCTCAGGGTGAAAAAGGTAAGTATTTTTTCTGCATCCACGAGCCCAAATTGATATTTACATTGTCCCAAATCTGTTATTAAAACAAAAGCCACAGATAACATGGTCACTAATCCACTAATTCTAAAGTTTTATTCAATTATGCTAAACTGATAAACCACAAAAAATTGTACTGAATTTAGTTCAGAAGTGAACAATTACTGCTTACTTGTATTATATGAATTTAGATTCGGTTTGGTTTTGGGCTCAGAAACCCATCAAAACCAACCTAGAGAGCTGAAATTTTAAGCAGTTTAGCAATTTAGTTCTGCAGGGCTGGAATGATTACCTGGGGATATTTGGGACTTACCTGATTGGGGAGCATTAATTTATGCAGTGGTTCTGGAGAATATTTTCTTTCAGTGGTATTCCATTTGCGAGATACAAGTGTTAATGTCGGAGGAGCGACTGTTTTTAGGAAAACAATGTTAGTAGAGCTACAGAGAGCTGAACCAAATTTAGCTCTAAGTTTTCAGTTAGTGGAAATGCGAATCCGGTAATGAACAAGTTAGCTTTGCTAAGTTAGCGGGTTGTTGTAACCCTGCCCACCCACCATTTGATCATTTTGCTTTTAGAATTTTGAACATTATACTACTGTTCTTAAATATTAGTCAAAGTAGTTGTAAAAACTGAACCTGTTTCAGTTAACAATGTGTTTCTTATTATTTGAGAATAGTTGTAAATCCCTTTTGCCAATCCCTCGACAGACTATTAAACTCCTTCAAGGCAATCGATCGCAAGCAGTGGCCATTCTCATTTCCAGCCTACATCTGGACATGAAGGACATTCAGCAAGGTGAGGCGCAGTGGGATTCAGGCAGGAGGTGTCACTGAAAGCCTGAAGTTCTGATCCTCCATGGGGAATGACTGTAAGGCTAAGCCAGGTCGTTAAGCAGAAACCTCTGCATGTTTGCACCAGTTTTAGGAACAAGCTTCTGTAAATGAGCACAGGCACATAACAGAGAGGGGTAGATGCAAGTAAATGCAAATGTAATACTGTATATACTGCAGTTTTATGCATATGGAAAAGACAAAACTATTCTGGCATAATTGTACAGGGCCTTCTTTACTTCAGGCAGGATGTCACAGGTCTGTCTAATACAGATGTTTGTGGGTTTGCATAGATCACACTTGGGGACCAGAACATTCCCAAAGTGCAGTAAAACCTGAAATTTCCCTACTTTTGGTGAAGTTTTTTCAGGTCCCCATTTGGATAACCTGGATTTTATAAAAATCTGTGAATGCAGTCAAAAAAAGTAAAAAAAAAAAAAAAAAGTAAAAAAGTCTTGTATTTTGGTTTACTAATGGTTCAGGTTAGGGCTGGGTAGGGGTTAAGGATGCCATGATTGGGTTTAGGGTTTTTTCCATAGAAATGAATGGACGGCCCCCATTTAGATAGGCACATGAGTCTGTGTGTGTGTGTGTGTGGAAAAAATTGACCTATAAGTTGATTTCTTTCATTTTTTTTGTCCTTTAGCTGTTTTAATGTTAGACAACTCTGTAGTGGACCTGGGGACAATTGAGGCTTTATATGAAATTGTAAGTAACGGTTTAATGTAATAACATATAACAAATTTCTCAGTTAATAAATACTGTTTTCCCTTTATTAGTTTATTGCTAATTGTGATGTCCAGATTTTTAAATTATCTTATTGTCATATTCTTGAATCTTGAATATTATGCAGGAAAAATTATCATTTATGAGCTGTATAGTGCAGTTATGCAAAATGTTTGGTGTCAAGTCTTAAATTTGTCTGACAGAGGGCTCAGAATGATGAACTGGAAAAGATTCAGGAATACATCCGATCATGCAAAGAAGATGAACGCAAGCTTCTGGACAAACCAGAACAGTAAGCAGCTGTGACATCAGCTATTCCAATGCAGGCCCCAGGACTAGAAGCTAAAGATCGATCAGCCATCATGGTACTTGGTACTGGTGATACCGTACTGGCCATAGTCATCATCAGTGATGATTATGTGGGCAAGCCTGCTGTCCCTCAGCATATGATGTAACCCTAACCCTAATCTTAACCCTGTCCCAGTTTCCTGTATGAGCTAGCTCAGATCCCCAACTTCGCGGACCGGGCCAGCTGCATGATATTCCAGGCCACATTCCTAGATGTGGTGACTTCAGTATGTCGCAAAGTGGATGTTATTTCGCGTGTCTGCAAGGTATTTAATATTTTCTCAAAAAATATGTCTCTTGATTTTTTCTGAAATGTCTCTTTTACTCTTATTTATGTCGTTTAAGATTTCCACAGTGGCAAGAATGTACTGTACAGTCACCGCTCCAGATGTGCAAAATTGACATTTGCAGTTTTGATCATTTACAAGTTGGCCGTGAACAATTATGAACAGTATATTTCTGGTTGACAGGTCGGGCAAAAATATATACAAAAAAAAGAGCAAAAACAATATACAGATAGTCCCTGATTTACAATGGAGATGCATTCCAATGACCCCATCGCAACTTATTGGGAAAAGTTGAGACGGGCTTTGAAATACCAAAAACAGAGAAAAATACACACTCTAACAATGAGACAACTGAACGCTGTTGATTGGGGGCGCGAGGGAGTCATGTCCTAAGGTGGGAGATGCGTACATCCCGGGAGCGTCACAACATATCGTAGAGCATACGCTGCTACATTTGCCTGTGGTGCGCAACTATAAAAATATTTACAATTTTGTCATATCGCTATCATTATCGTAAGATGCATCGTAACTCGAGGACCATCTGTATAATTCAATACATTCAATATTGCACTCAACCAATATTATTATTAGTTATTTAATATTGATTGGTGTAAGTGTATAATAAATGTATATTATTAAAACTTACATTTTGTTTAAATACATAAATGAATGAACCAATAGATGGATGGATGGATGGATAGCTAGATAAAAGAATGAATGAACGAAATGTAGGTCTATGCATCTTGGCTTGAATATGCTGCACATCATTCTCACAGTAACTTTTAAACTTTTAAACTTTTCAGGCCCGAGTACTATTTACAAATTTTCTCAGGGGTCTTCTATCCTTAACCCTTGTGAATGTTTAGACGTATTACTGTACTACTACATTATCTATAACATTTTATAATTTTAACAGTAATATTCCATTCTATTGTTAGTTTTTTCAGTGTGGTAAGAGTTTAACCTAATCCACCTTCAGAAGATCTTCTAGGAACATGTCTAGATATGAACAGGGCTTTTAAAAGTTTCACCTCATTCGTGTGCCCTTTCATTCCTAGGAGCTTCTGGAGCGTGACAGTGTGAAGCAGGTGATAGGCCTGGTCCTGGCCTTTGGTAACTACATGAATGGGGGGCACCGCTACAGAGGCCAGGCTGACGGCTTTGGTCTGGAGATCCTGCCCCGGCTCAAGGATGTCAAGAGCAAAGTACAGCATGTGTAATACTTATATTGCATTATACTACGGCTTGGGTAAATGCTATTTTCTTATTGGTCCATAGATGGACACAAGGGTATCGATCATTTTCGGGTAACTGTACAGGTAGTCCCGGCAGCCTAATAATAGTTCTATGTTAATGCATTTTACTTTAATGTTTTATTAAATAGGTTAATATAAAACTTAACTGAGTTTTCACTCAGAAATAATAGTCATTCTTATCAGCATAATTTTCCTTGATTTTCAAAATGCAAGCATGTCTTTGACAGATTTTATAGAGATTTTATGTCACTTCTAGTGAGTAGCCTGCCATTGTTCAGTCCATGTAGGAACTTTACTTTTACAAGCACACTGGAACAATATTAAATGCTAATTGAAATAATTTTCTTCTGAAAAATGAACAGTGGTTAGTTTACAATCATTATTTGTTAGAGGTGTGCAGTTATATGAAAATAATTAAGGATGATTCGATGATTCGCCGCATCTAGGTTTTGTTGATTATTTTTGTATACAGTAACCACACACCTCTAAGTGGTTTATCCCTTACATATTTGGCAAAAAGGTGGTGATCATGAACATGCAATATCTACATTACCTTTTCTCTGAAGTCTTATTTTGATTTTTTAAGGAAAATCGCATCAGTTTGGTGGGTTATGTCAGCTCATACTATCTGCGGAAGGTAGGGAAAATATCTGGATTTCTGGAGAAACTGGATTCTATACATGAAGGGCATTTTGAAAGGCCAGGCAATGGACTCATGGTTCATTCTGCTCTGCATTTATAGACCGGCGCTGGAGACAGCAGTGACTTCCCGCTTCCCGAACCCCATGACCTCTTCCTGGCTGCTCAAGTCACATTTAGTGACCTCTTCTCAGACCTGAGGGTCCTGAAAAGCAAATTGGGTGGTATGGTTGCCCTGTTACCCGAGTGATTTTTGAAGATGCCATAACATAACATTTTATAATACACAGATTTGCTTCAAACAGTCGTTCATTTCTCCCAAATCAGTGCTCATCTTAGTATATATATATCATGATTATTTGTTTACTGCTATGACAATGTTCTATTTTGGTATGGGTATGGTCACCCCAAAGCAATATATTAAACATATAGCATGATAATGAGAATACAGTAATGCTTGCATTTTCTTTAGTTGAAAGCTGAAACATACTGTGTTGTAGTCTGATGCTCTTACTTACATTTTAGTTTATGAGGAAAGATTTATGTGTCTAAATGTTTCAACACCAATCCATGTTAACTTCAGCATGTTATACATATTCCTCGTTTCTCAGCTTGCAAAACAGATGTTCAGAAGGTGTGCAGAAATACATTAATGGAACATCTTCAACCATTTAAGGACAAAATGGAGGCTTTTGTGTTGAAAGGTAAATAATTACACTCAGATGACACTTAACGATCCTGGGCACTTTGGTAATCACCGTGTGAGTTTTTGGTGTTGAAGAAAACATGGAAAGCGCTATAGCAGAATGGAGTTCCTGATTAACCACCTTATTTCATGGCTCATTTGGAGACTTTCTGAACATGATGACATACGGCCCACTTTATGATTTATGAAGTGTGGAATACAGGCATTTTTATTTAATGGTGCTGCTCGTATGAAGACAAAAAAGTCCCATTTTTTTTCGTATGTTGCATTCAGTTGTTCCTGGATACTCTCATCAGCTCAAATTTCCAGCAGACACTACACCTCTGCCATGGACCAAAGTGATCCCTTTGCCACCATATTTGTTAAATGATTGTCACTCTCTTTACACTCAATATTTACAGCCTGATCCATTCCTGTATGGTTTACATGAGTGCATATGTATGTCAGTCACATCACTGATATCATGTTCCGTACCCAGGCATGATTAGTGATACCACAAGTTTGGTTAACAGTGCTCTGGCCTGGTCAGCATCAAGCGGGCCAGAGCACAGTTGTACCATGTGTACCATGCCTGGGCACAATACGGAGCCCTCACACTAGTCAAATAAACTGGATTTTGATTAAGTGTCAGAGGCCATAATGTGATCAGGTCACATTATAACATCTGCACTATACGGCCACCAGTTTATCTCATTCCAAGACCAAGGGGACTGACATAAAATTGGTCCTCCCTTTGTTGCTATAATAGTCTCTACTGTAAAAGCTTTCTATTAGTTTGTGGAACATTGCTGGTGGGTGAGATTTGCTGCCAGTCAGGTTGGGTTCTGATGCTGGATTATCAGGTCCCTTTCTGTAAGCTACCACTTTGCAGCTGAACTTCCCTTTAAAATTACTTCACTTTTGCTTAACCAATTGCCTTTTACGTCAATTCTGATAGCCCAAATAGCGTGGTTGTTTAGGTTGTGCATAAATATATTCTCAGCAGTTATCAAAACAAAGGAAAAAAATGTATCATACGAAAATGTGTATGGACTATTTTACTTATTTTTATTAATGAAATTTATGGACCTGTATTGTGTATCAAACAAAAATGAAGTGAATTTTTGTTATTCTTTTGGTTTATTTTCAGCAAACATGGAACTTAATGAATTAAACAACTGCCTGATATCAGTGCAACAAAGGTTTGAAAACGTATTTGCTTTTCATTTCATAGATGCATCTGTTTCAGAATTAGAATGTGAAAGAAACGTAATTTCATTTTAGGCAATTTATTGTGTCTTATGCTTCCTGACATAGACTACAGGCTCCCCCTAGTGGCACTGTCCAGGATAAGCAGCTTGATGATGTATGAATCAAAGAGTATAGAAGTACCAAGAGGCGAAACTCGTTGGAACTTTCCAGTAGTGGTTGCACCCAAGACGACGTTGTGCCACCGCCATTTTGGACTGAATGCTGCACATACTAAGCATAGAACACGTGACAGTCAAGCTGTCAAAAGCACCTACACGTACTAACTCAAAACGAAATCATTGGTATTATTTTTCCCCTTCTGCCATATTAAGTTATTAGAATACTTTAATGCCTCAACTGAAATGACCAGAGTTGACCAGAAAATGATATACTATTTACATTTTATGACTAAGTAACCTTACCCAGAAGCCGGCTCTCTAAATCCAGGTGTTTCTTATTCGTCTTGTGAGAAAAATTTCCTTTTAAAATTGTGATGTTATGCCTTATAACAGCAATGGTTCCAGTAATGTGGTGTGGACTGGACAGTTTTCGGTGGTGCAACAAGCTGTAGAGTGAAAGGCAATTTGTGCACACTTAATAAATAGTGAGGTTTTGTAGCAAGTCGTTGTCCCGGGACATTATTAACATAACATGGTGTCAGAAGTGGGATCAGCGGACACCGGAGAGTGGGTGATTAAAACGCCAGTAAGATGAGACCCACGGTGAGCGATACCTGCACGGAGAGCGGCCGAGGGAGGACCGCAAGAGAAACGAGCGCCCACGAGCCGAGTGCTAGAAAGCGGCACTGAAATGTATTCGAAGGCAGGACGAAAAGACATCGTTGAAACATAGTAAGAGAACTCTGAGTGTTTTCCCGTCATGGAGAAGTTAAATCCACCATCGCCTATGCAGCTCGTCGGTAATCTTGCTGATAACTGGAAACGTTTCAAGCAGAGATTCAACATTTATCTTGCTGCCAGTGGTGCGGGTGGAAATGATAAGAAGTTGAAAGCATCAATCTTTCTACACGTGATAGGTGAGGATGCACTCGATATATATAATAGTTTTCAACTTGACAAGGCAAATTTAACACTGACTGCTCTCATGACAAAGTTTGAAGAATACTTTGTGCCAAGCAAGAATGTCACATTTGAGAGATACAAATTTTTCTCTGCTGATCAGAAACAAGAGATGGCTTTTGACCAATACCTTGCTGAACTGCACACACTGAGTAAGACTTGTGACTTGTGACTAGTCTGTGGGATTCCCGATAATGGTCTCAGGGAAAGACTGCTACATGAACCAGCTTTGACATTAGAGAAAGCTGTCAACATATGCAGAGCTGCTGAAATAACTCGTGCACAAGCCAAAGAACTGCATAGGGATACTGCTGCAGATCATGCAGTAAAAAGAGAGGAGCAGCACACAAAACAACACACTAAACAAGGACAGCAGAGAGAGAGAACCACAAAAAGCAAGTGTGGCAGATGTGGAGGGATACATATATCACGATCTTGTCCTGCTTATGGAAAAACTTGCAATCGTTGCGGGAAGAATAATCATTTTGCAGTGTTGTAAAACTGATGCTGCAAAGAAAAAAGTACATACAGCTGAAGAACAGCCAGAGGAATTCTTTGTAAATTCTGTTCAAACAAACATGACGGAAAAAGCTGAATGGATTGTACCACTGACGGTAAATGAGACAATAATTCCATTCAAATTAGATACAGGTGCACAAATTAACCTGTTGTCTATGAATGACTACAGAACTCTCAAAGTTAAAAACAAAATTCACTCAACAAAAATAAAAGTAACAGGATACACAGGTGAGGATGTCCCTGTCAAAGGAATCTGCCTGGTGACTCTGAAACATAAGGGACAGCTGCTAAAGACACAAATGCTGATTGTGGAAAAGAGCGTTCAGCCAATTCTGGGACTGAACACGTGAAAAATTGGACATAGTGAGGAGAGTGTTTGTAGTGACATCACAATGCAAAGCAAATGAAACTTCATTCATGGAGGAGTACAAGGATGTTTTTGAAGGACTCAGATGTCTGCCTGGGGAACACAGAATAAATATAGATGACGCTGTGACACCTTTGGTGCACGCATGCAGAAAAGTTCTGTTTGCATTGCGAGAAAAACTCAAAGAGGAATTAGCTCGCATGGAGAAGCTGGATGTCATTAAGAAAATCGATGAACCAACAGACTGGGTGAGTTCATTAGTCATTGTGCTCAAGAAGAATGGTTCTTTGATAATATGTCTTGATCCAAGAGATCTCAACAGGGCCATAAAACGTGAACATTTCAAACTGCCAATCCGAGAAGAGATTATGTCTCAGTTTGTGGGGCAATGTGGTTCAGTAAGCTTGATGCGTCGTCTGGCTTCTAGCAATTAAAACTTGATGAAGCAAGTTCTAAACTGTGTACCTTCAATACGCAGATATCATTTTCTCCGTCTACCTTATGGTATTCTATCAGCACCTGAAGTATACCACAAAACAATTCACATGATTTTTGAACACTTACCAGGGGTAGAGACGATGATGGATGACATAATTGTGTGGGGTTCCGACCAGCAGGAGCATGATGCATGATTGAGGCAGGTCCTGGAGCTAATAAGACAGTCAAGTTTAAAATTGAACAAGGCAGGTAGCGGTAGCCGCAGGGTCATTTAACACCAAGAGATTTTGACGAGAACCACGGCAGTATTGAACATGGCGGCGCGAAGCTGATTCTAAACATTTCACTCAACGGTTCTCTCTTTGCCAGCTCATCTAGACAGCTTTAAAGGTAATAAAAATTCAGTTCGGTTGTATCAGTAAGAACTTTAGCACCCTGGAG